>JASDQU011314712.1:14012-24593 GCA_032191745.1 Picea mariana | reverse complement strand
CCCCACTTAAATGTTCAAGTACAAGATGATTCAAAATGAAAATGTCTCCTTGGTATATATAGGAGACTAGGAGGTTTTAATGGCCTAAAGCCGACATAAATAAAACAACATTACTAATCTAAATCACAACTAATGGCCTAAATCCGACATAAATAAAATAACATTACTAATCTAATATGCCCCAATTAAGTGGTAATGAGCCAATATTAGGGCTTAACAAATAATGAGTGATAGAATCCTTGGCAATAATATATTCTTTCTTCAAAAAAGGGGAAAACCCTATATGTATAGTTCCTCATGATTAGAGGATTAATGGAAAATGTGTAAGGTCGATTTACTTGACTCGTGATACTTGACTCGTGATGAGTAAAACTTGTTATTGGAACAATCTCTATAGGAAAAAAGAAAAGGGAGTTCCTTGGACTATGGATAGTCCTCGTTAAGGAAGCAAGTGATATGAGTGCATGAGCCAGCTTATGAACTCACGGTCGCACTAAAGAGAGTGTATATACCTATTGATCTAAAATCTTGACTATGCAAGTGAATGCAAAAAGGAAAATAGTTGGAATACATTTTCAATGTAGGCATGTGTAAAATACTTGGTGTACGAGGATATGCTAGAATGCACATGGAAAAGAGTGAGCATGCATATAATATGAATATAGATTGGATGTAAAATATGGTGATGTCATAGATCATATGTTTAGTGATGATCCGGTTATAGAAGCATAAGTAAAATGATGATGATATTGATTGCATATTACCTTATGAGGATAAGATAGAATGGTTAATGAAATGTTGATCCCGAATATGGTAAAGGAATTGTTAGGGAATTTCTATATGACCAATGGGTTAGATTGACATCGAGAGGTGGATGGTATCCATATAGGTATGACTTGGTATGTTCAAGTAACAATGAGAGGGAATATAGAAAAGGATTTCCTTGATAAAAAGTTTTGTTGACCAAGAATGGTTTGAGGCATGAGGAGAAGCTAAATTGGTTGTCTTGTTACCTTGGGCACTGTTGAAATTTTCTAGCTTGTATTTCTAGGTTGTGGAATACTTTTATAGCAGTTGAGGAAAGAGTGTTTTTTTGCTAGTTGTTGTCATATAGAAAGGGCAACATAATTATGAATATCTCTGCAAGACTTTCCATGTGAATGAATGTAAGCTCTCAACAGAGAGGGAAACATAGTGTTGAGTATTCCTATGAGACTTGTCATAACAATGGTTGTACGATCTCTAGGAGGAAGGATTTATAGGTTTAAAATGTCCATGTGTATGAATGACATGGGAAAAGTTGCAAGCATTGAACTTGCATGCTGGATATTTATCTATGATTGTATATGCTTGAGTGCATGGATTGAATGCATTATAAGGTTTCCTACTATGAAGACTGATATTAAGACCAAATAGATATGAATGAATGATATAAAATGTGAAATTAATACACATGTATGATGTATGAGTATATGTATACTAAATGCATGATATGAATGCCTGAATAAGTGAAATGTAAGGAAAGAATTGCAATTGCCAAGATTGAATAAATACCATGGATGCATGGTTGAATCTATTCCGAAGAGTCATGAATGTTATGTTTAGAATAATAGCTTGAGGAGGATGTGTTCCATTTCCTCAGGAAAGGCTAGAATAAATTGATGAAAGAGTAAATGAACAGGGATGCTACGTTGTCATGATAAAAGACAACATGATTATGCTTTTAAAGACTGCATGTAAATGATTGTGAACAATCATGAACTAATTAATTTTCAAATAGATATGGAAATGAAATTATAAAGCGTGCCTATGGTGGACACACACACACCGCATGCTAAATAATGTGATTAAAACACAGAGTGAATGCAAATAGATGGAATCAATGTGCATGTGTGAATGCACAATCTGAATGCATAATAGAGATCCATGCTGATAATTCATTATGGAATATTGGGTAAGAATATGAAATGACAAAGATGAGGTTGAATCGAGGTTAAGGTAATCTCAGATAGTGATGGATATGCAATAAGGAATTTTCATGATGAGATGGTTCCATGTGGAAGAATTGTGTGAGAACTCTATCAGGAGAACAAAGTCATAATATTAATAACTGATGGAAAATTAGACAATAGACTACAAAGTCTATTTTTACAAGAATCTTGGATTACATTTTAAAATATCATGCATGGGTAAAATATATGAAAACGAGTGTTGACCAACCTGATTCTCTCTTTGGTAAATGTGCAAAATGCACTAGTTCTTAATTTGTGGAAAAACAAAATCTTCTTGTTGTGGCATGTTGAATTATCATGAGAAGTCAAAATGAAACTTGGCCAAAACTGCTCAAGGAACGGAGCAGGAAAATACCAAGAGGGGCAATTTTCTTAAGTAAAGGAGGAGGAAAGGAGAAACACTTTCCTCACTCTAAAAAATCTTATTTTCTTAATAGAATTATAAACCTAAAAAAAGGAACAGTTGTGAAAGAAAAGGAAAATAAACAAATAAGTATGTTTAAATGAATAGGCTTGATTGAGCCATGTTAAGTGAAGGTAGTGAGGCCTTGGAAATAACTCAGTTGAACTGAGAAAGTTCGAGACTGTGTAGGAGGAGTTGGCAAAGAGGAAAGAGTCCCTTAAACCCTTTCCTTGTTGTTTATTATGTTTCTCTAGGATGAGAAACTAATATGATGATGGTTGTAGGATACCCAACAACTAAATTATTTTTATAGTTACACTAGTGAGCACATTGGGGAGTAATGTGGTGAAGTACATGTAGATATGCTAGGAAATATTTGATAATGCTTGCTGATTTAGATGCTATGTACGTGCATTTTATTTAACATGACAACTAACATGTTTGGGACTGTGATGATACCTAAAAATGTGTAGGAAAACATTTGAACTGTTGAGGAAGGACAATTGTGAATGGTTGACAACCTCAGAAAGAAGAATCTAAATAATAGAGAGAGGAAATCTCTGTCAGTCAAGAATGATTAAAATCCTTGCAAGAAAAATCATGAACCAATAATGTCATGGGTACATTGACCAAACATGAGTGATTGGGAAAAATTTCTCATAAGAAGCACATAGAATTGAATGCATTGAATAAATGCATGTTTGCATGAGAGGGCAGGAAAATGACTACCCATTATGGAAGGAGGACCTTCCAATACTCTACCAGAGTTGTAGAATGGTAAAGAGAGGAATCGAGTGGCCATAGATGTGGGAACCTTGGTTATTTATGAAGAAGGAATGTTGGAAGACATTCATATGAAATTTTAATTACACATCATGGTGTGTTGATTTGAGGTTATGATCAACTCAAGGCGAGAGGAACAATCATGTTTTAATAATGAATGTGGATAGAGGATCCCTATGGTGAGAGTTTGTTTGAGTTCCAACACACCATGGCAAGAGTGCCTAACATGAAAACTAATAATCTAAAATCAATGCAAGGCTGCCTTGTGTGTGAATGTGACCATGGACATTGACACATTGATTAAATTCATTTAATGTTTTATTGCATTTGAAAAAGCTTGGATGTTGAAATGATGCATATGTAAGGAAGAATATTTATTTTTTCTTTATATCGTTGAATGTATAAAAGTGATTTAAATGTTAGTATGCACAGTTCTGAAATTTTTGTGAGCCACTACAAGTGTGCATTGAAAGTATAATGTGCATGATAACTAACATCGTTTTGGTTGTGTGAGTATTGAAATTGTAGGAAAGAAGGGTCTTGGATAGGGCATTGATGTAATCCCATAAGGAAGACCAATGCTTGTTGAGCCAAATTTTTATGAGAAGGAAGATCTCATACTTGTGAATCTGGTTCTGTGTGGAACATATCTGAAAATGAAAATGTGGAATTAAAAATTTGTGGGTAACAAATTTGAAAGTTTTGATAAATCAATGGTAGTATCTCATGGCTACTATATATTTGTGATACAAATGAGATAAAAGATCTATCCTGGTGGATAGATGATGGTTTTCAAGATAGAAAGCATGGAAAAGACTATTGTTGTGACATGGGAACCCTGTGATAAGACATGATCTCCATAGAAGATTTTGTGTTGTGGTAACATAGGCCGGATGGACGCCTTGGTAGAGAAAGTCAGAGGGACACCTCAACTGTAAGACTCGGTGAAGTATCAGAAACTCTTCTTGTGTGAGAAATCCTTGGCAAGGAAAGATGGATCACCCGAGGGACTGTATAACATAGAAGGGCCAGGATTTGGAGTGTGAGTGACCACAAGGGAGAGGAGACTTCGATAATTATTGTAAATTATTGGTTGGAATCATGCACTCAATTGGTATTTCAAGGAAACAATGGGTCAAGTTAGTAGGACAACCAACTCAATGTGGATACAGGAAATTACTTAGATAAGTATTGTGTTTATGCAAATATTTCTTCTTGACTTTTGAGTAGCAATAAAATGTTTTTGCATGAAATTGTGATTAATATGCTTGTTTCTTGAAATTATTGTAGGCATGTGACAAAGGCCAAGAGTCCGGGAAAGGACTAGGCAAAGAAAATGAAAACATTGCTAAAGCAGTTGAAAGATGGGGGCATGACTGGTGTTGTTGAGATGCAAATAACACCGGGGATGACGTTCCTTTAAGAGGGAGGGGATTTAATACCCTTGTTTCCCCCAACTTGTAAATATAATTAAATTGTTGCTAGAAGACTATGGACAAATATGTTATGTGTGGATTTTGGGAAATGTTGAACCTTTGGTAAATAAGGTAATGTGAACATTTATGTTATTAATGTGAAAAGGAAAATGTTAAATAATTGTTTAAGGGTATTTCCTATATAGGTTATGATGTCATGAGAGGGAATGGTGAGGGGAACCATGACTGGTTGAGATGACCCCTTCCAGACAGTACTCTACTGAATTAAAAATGTTCAAACCCAAAACTATCCTCTGCCCTAGAAAAAACTTAATTACCAGTTAAGGTGGTGGTTGGTTTTTCCTCAACAATCAATGAGGGAATGGGCATAGTACCCATCTGGAAGTTTTTGATCTGACCCACAAATTGGGGGATTTGACCCACAAAATCGTGTTGTAGAAGGAAAGAAAAAGGAGGGAAAATGTGGGAAGAGAGGGAGGATACACACGATTGGGCATGGGGACCAAATTTGAGTGGAGAAGAGTGTGATAAACTCTTCTAGTTATGAGAAAAATAGGGAAGTGAAGAAATATGTTTCTTGGGTGCATGAACCATTAGAAATTGTCTTCAAATCAGGTTGATAAACGGTGCTATGAAAGTTTAGTGATTGGTTGAACAATCATGAAGGAATTAAGAGGGGATGGTGTTAAGGGATTTCTAGGTAGTGAAAGGCCTCCCTTGTTCTGTGTATGACTGTTTTTGAAGCTCTTTGTGGCAAGAGCAACCCCCTTCCTTGGTGGATTGAAGACTTGGCTTGTTGATTTCATGTAGGTGAATGAGAGTGGCCTTCATATTTTCTCATATGATGAGTAGAAGAATTCCTCTCATGGCATCATACTCTGGCTAAGGGGTGGCCAGTTGTGAAAAACACCAAGAGCAGTTGTACCTATAGTTGGGTGGAAAGTGGCACACCCTTCAGCAGTTGCGAACAATTTATAAAGTTTAGATAAGCGTTTTTTTGTGCCTTGTATTTCCATGCCGAGTCTATTTAATACTATTAATTCCATATTCTAGATAATTGCATAATTTATTATCCTATTCAAAGCATATTCGATTGTTGGTTTTATACATGTCTTGGTTTAAAAGAAGAAGTTGTTAGTAATGGTTTGTCATCCAAAGTATGAAAAAAGTGTTGGATGGTCACTTATAGTAGTTTATGTGAACAAATCCCTGAGTTATTAGTAAATACTAAGCCACTAAAGTCGTCCCAGAACAATCCTGGTAATAAGGTTCATGCAATTGTTGATATAAACATGAAGACTAGTCAATTGGCCCTAGCTATTTCGTTGGCCTGAGAAATATGATAGGCTTTAGGATTAGAGGGAAGTGCATACCCCTATTTTGCCTTGAAGGAATAAGCAAAATGTTGAAGAAAGCCAAAGTATTTTTAAAATAAATAATTAGCAAAGAAGGAGGAATAAAGTTCAACTTCCTAATTTGAAATAAAAAGAAATCAAGCATTGGATGTATTGTAATTAATTAAGTTTCATTAGTATTTTGGTAAGAAAAGAATTTTACCATGAGTTACATAGTAAATTAGTGTCCAAAGGGGAAATAATTGAACACGGTAACTATTCCTAGAAAATAGCAAAGAATCGCGTAAAAATAGGAGAATAGTACTTTCTAGTAAAAACATAATTTTACCATGGAAGATTTTATCTCCAAGAAATGCAATGTTCTTGAAAAGAATTAAACAAATAAAAATGCCCAAATTTGTGTGTGTGTGTGTGTGTGTGTGTGTGTGTGTGTGTGTGTGTGTGTTTTCTGGGCAAATTTGAATGAATGGTAAAGACTGGTAACCTCTGGTAAATTCCGAAATTATCAGTTAAATATTTTAATAATTGGCATAATGAGTTGAGAAATTATATGTGTGTGTGTGTGTGTGTGTGTGTGATTTCGAGTCTTGTGCATGAGAAATGGGAATATTGGAATTTCTCCTCCCCTCTGTGCAAAGAATAATATTGTTAATTTTCCCAAGTTTAATCATTTATTCTTTACACAGGTTGTTCAACGCTCTTGAAGAAGTCATTATTAAGGTATTTTATTTATCTATCTTTTAATGTTTGGAAAAATATAAATCCTCAAGATATCTTGTCAACATAATTATATGCATATATATTATTACCAAAATTTCATTTTCCTTCGGAGTTGGTGATCAGATGAATGGGAGGAGCAAGCACGAGTTGACTCTGAACATATTACGGTGATGGCTTGAGGCTTTGTAATTGTTATATAATATAATAATAAACCTTGCTCTTTCGTGGTTGGTTATCGGAGGAAATTAAATAGTGGAGCACACAATTGGAGTGTGATAGCGTTAGTATAATAGGTTATATACATATATTTAATTATCATGAATCCTTTCCTTGCAGATTTGACTGTTAGAGGATGGAAATGGATGCACATGAATGGAGTCCAAAGCTATCGAAGTGATGGCCTAAGAGTTATGATATTTTAAATATATTATAATATTAAATGTTTCTCTTCTGTAATTGGCCATCATAGTCTAGCCATCGGAGTAGAGGGAAGGGAGTGTTTGAATGAAGAGTGAAGCTCTTGGAGCGATGATGTGAGTGTTAAAAGGTCCCACACATACTTTTATAATATCAAATTATGTTTTTTCATAATTGGTTGTCAGAAAAACGAGAGGAGCACGCATGATTAAACTCTGATGATTCAGAGTACGATAGGTTGAATATTATAAGGTTATAAAATATATAATATTGCATGTGAAGGGAGCTTGAAATACCGAAGATAATATATAAAAACAAATATATTATATTTCCCTTTCTTTTCCTATATATATATATATATATATGGGTGAAGATTTTGGTGCGAAATTGTAAGCGAGGGTTTGCGATTTCTATGTTAATCAAGGTTAATAATCCTGTGTATTATAGTTTAATTAATTATATTATAATATAATATAAATATGTTATAATATAGTTAATTAAATTATAAGATAATCATTATTAGAATGATGTTTAAATTAACACCAAAAGTTTTTTTGGGGGGACATGGAGTTCCTGAAGTAAAAGTGAACTCAAGTGAGTCAAAATGGAATAATTATTAGGATTTTAAATTAAATAAGGGTTAATTAACACTAATGAGGATTAAGTAAATAAGATATTAAAAGTGGGATTTTGATGTAATATGGAATAATTAATCCGAAAGATTATTAAGAATGGCCAAGGTGAATTTGGACCGTTGGATCCAAAGAATAGTTCTTCGGCACAATCAGAGGTTTTAAAGGGATGTGTAAAAGAGGGAGTCGAACGACAGGAGGTTCGAGGACCATTAAACTTGTCGGAGTGAGTGTATTCAGAGTGGTAGATTTGGAGTAGTCAGTGGGACCATAATTGGAATACTTTGATAGGGAGGAATTTCGAAAACAAAAGTGAACTATCGATTAAGAATGGGAAAGATTTAATCTCATCTATTAATTGAGGCGTATCCCACTGGAGAGGATAATCCATAATTTGAAAAGTGGCTATCCATCGATCAAGTATAAGTTTTGAGGAAGTCATCAATATTGAATTGGGTTATCCAAGAACCATTAGGGAGACCTTTGGCCAATGAGGACCCTTAGACTTTAAAAGGTTATGACCTTCAATCTAGAGCTCCAATTTGAGCATAGTTGTAGTCATCAAAGATCTCATGACAAGCTGAAGACATTGATGTCCTTAAGAAGAGACATAGATTATGTTTTAGGAAAAAGCGAAAATTTAATACCCCATCCTTGTAAAGGTACTTAGGGGGTTGGGTATTGGCTCGCAGGGGTACTGGGAGTGATGCCCAACATCACCCCCTACACTCGTGACAAAATATTGGCTTACAAGGGCGCTATAGGTGATGTTAGACATCCCCCCCGTACTTAGACCGACATACAACCGACACACCAGTTGTCTGTCGGCCAAAGTGTCATGGAGGTGATGTCAGGCATTGCCCCCAGCCCCCTGTAGGCCAAGACTTGGTCATGTGTGGAGGGGCATCTCCCCCAACAACCTCCATGGGCCAGAACTATAATAAAATTACTGAAAAAACAATAAAACTATAAAAAAAAATACACTAAAATTTGTTTTTTTTTTCATTTTTTCTTCTTAAAATCCTTATAATTTTGCTAAAATTTATTCCAAAAATATTTTAAAACTTGTGATTTCTTTAGAAAAAAAACATAAAAAAATCTCATATAGTTTAGGGTTTTCAATGATTTATCTTATACATATATTTTGGTAAATGGTAAGAATTTAAAAAAAAAAATACTAACCTCTAAAATGCTAGATTTTCCTCGAATATCTCATTGATGTTTCTCCCTTGTAGATTGTTCCAAACTATTTAACGAATGTTTTCCAATATTAAATACAATGTAAAAAGATAAAACAAGAGTGTGTATATATAACAAACATTATATGAATTATTCTTATGTTTAATGAATATGGGATAAATAAAGAAGAAGAAGAGTGTATATATATACCAAAAATTATATGAATCATTGCTAAGTTTAATGAATGTGGAAAAATGAAAAAACATGGAAAATATTGTAATTAACTATTAAATAATGATTTAATAGAGTAAAAAAAGTATTTAATTTTGAAGGGAAAATATTAGAGGGAAAACAATTAGGGGAGGTGGGGCGGGGGGAATTTTGGAGGGAAAATTTTTGGGGGAGAGATTTTGGAGAGAATATTTTGAGGGGAAATTTTGCAGGGAAAAGGTCATTCTACAAGTTATAAGATTATCATTGAGAGGGTGAGCATTTGTATCATCATTAAGGGAATTTTAAGGTCTAAAAAGGGCCTCCAAATAGATATAATAAAATATTAGAAGTTAGTCATTCTGTGGGGGAGGTATATTTACAACTCACTTTTTGCACTACAATCCATGTAATTATGGTTGAGGTAAATGGAAAAGTTGTCTAAAAGTAAAATTAATAAAAAAATAATATATTGATGCATGACTAAAAGAAAAATATGTGACTATAAATAAAGTGAGTTTTTCAAAAAAGGTCATTATCCTTAAACAACTAATGCATTTGTCCTTTGTCCTTGAATAACTTAAAATAAAATATAAATACAAATTCATGACTTCTTAATTATATAATATATTTTTAATTAAAATCTAAACCATGTAATCATAGTTGTAGTCTAAACGTTCTATGTTTTGGCTTTTTTTTAGGGATATTTAACTAAAATCTATAAAAACGTTATTGGATCTGCAAATTTGAGTCATTATTCTATATAATTCGAGTGCTCCAAGGATTTCTCAGTACACTGAATCCATTTATATATTCAAAAATACAATTTAAACAACATAACATTGTAATTTCATACAGATTTATGTCGTCACATTTCGACGAAAAATACCAAAACGTAAAACAAATAAACAATCCCTAAATCATATGATAATATATAATATATATATATATAACTTATTATATGTATTATATAATAAAATGTATAACATATCATATAATATATAACACTTTATAAATATATATTATATTATATATAATAAACGTGAACCAAAACACATATAATATATAACATACTATATAATATTAGATATGAAACATAATTTAGAGAATCTGTGCAAATACCTCACCTAATATATGAACCCTATATATATTAGATATGAAACATAATTTAGAGAATCTGCAAATACTTCACGTAATATATGAACCATATATATATTATATATCATGAACATTATATATAATATATAAGGCATTCAATGCACATTATATATTATATAACACATTCAATGTTATATATATATATATATATATAATATATTCAATATAATGTATATATATAAACGAGTATTTTATTAATTCATTTTAAATTTAATTTATTTTATTATATTTTTTAATTGAAATTTTAAATATAAATATTTATTATATGAATGGATA
>JASDQU011314711.1:0-24561 GCA_032191745.1 Picea mariana | reverse complement strand
AAAAAATAAAATCTAAGAAATGATTTAGGAGCTGATTTTGAGTTGTTTATTGATGATGGTACGAACTATCGAGGGCATGGTTTCAATTAAGTTATAATTTCAATTCCAAAAAAAAATCCAGTGCTATGTAGCATCGCTTTTTGATTCGAAGGTAAATTTTAAAGTCTTTGTCCATAATGACATCAGTTGCCAACGTGACAATTCTAAATTTTAACCATCGTGAAAAAAGGGTGCTACCGATAACACCACTTTTTGATTTATGGGTAAAAATAGCCACTCTGAAAAAACGAAAACTCTAGAGAGTTCTCGTTAAGTTGGTAACTTTGTTTGACCTTTTATTAACTAATTTGTAATCATGTATTTGGATGACATACTAATATTCAATAATACTTGGAAATAGAATATCTCACATGTGGTGTGGGTAGTAGAGACATTAAAGAAGATTCAATGGATTGAAAATTTGAAGAAATGTGAGTTTGGGAAAGAGTACTTGATTTATCTTGGACACATTATTGATAAAGACAAGAGGGTGGATCCAAATAGGATTGCATCAATCAACCAATGGCATATTCCCATCAACTTGATAGAGGTCATAAGTTTCATGGGAGTATCTCAATTCTTGAGGAATTTCATTACAAACTTTTTAATAGTGGCAACACCATTGCACACCATCATTTCCAAGGGAAAGAGATTTCAGTCTAAGGGTAAGCACAAAAATGAGCATTTGAAGACCTAAATAGGAAGATCAGAAATGCTCTGGTATTATCCATGCCCAAAATTAGAGAAATTTTGAGGTCTAAAATGGGCCTCCTAAGGAAAATAATAAAACAATAGTTAAAATATTAAAATAAGAGTTATGGATTTTTAAAGGGAAAAAAATGAAAACTGTTTTTTTTAATCATATTTTCTACTTATATCCTTAAAGGTTTACTCAAATTTTAAGTCTAGGGACTCATTGTATGCAAAATAAATTATGCATACAACAAACACCCATTGTACATACTTTTGATAAACCCACATTGAGAAACATTTTTTCACGTATTTCCAGTTTATCTTACTTGGGTCTATCAAAAGTATGTAGAGTAGGTACTCATTGGATATAAAATATAATTCCATGTCCAATGAGTGTCAACACTTGAAATTTGAGTAAAACTATAAGGATATAAGTTGAAAATGTGATTTTAAAAAGTAATTTTTTCTTTCCTTCCTAAACTATTTACCCTTATGGTTGACATCATCGTCTTGAATCATATTGGTTCTTTGAAAGTTGGTTGATCACACTTTTTTTTTGAGACCTATTTTTTACCTCAAAATTTCTCTAATGATTTACAATGACCATTTGAATTGGAGACAGATGCCAGTGGATATGCATTATGGGTAGTGTCAGTATGCAATCATTCTGAGTTGTTTCATAGAGCAGTACTTGACTACCCCACATATGATAAAGATCTCTATGTGATTGTGCAAGTAGCAAAGAAGTGGAATCACTACTTCCTGGGAAAACATATCATCATATAGATCAATCATTAAACCCTACAATACCTACAAAGTCAAAGGAAGATGCAACAATTGAGGAATTACATGTGATTGAGATTCTTGCAATCTCCACCTACTAATCAGATACAAGAAAGGGGATACAAATGAACTAGCTAACATGATTTCATGACCCCCACTAAACAAGTTGTATTAGTTGGAAAGATAATTCTACTTGATCCCTTCACCCATGAACTCTTAAGTGAAGATTATGAGGGAGATGAATATTTTAGACTATACAAGCAGTTGAAGGAGAGAGCAGCCACAACCATGGAAGTAAATGTATATCACCTCCAATACGAGATGCTATAAAAGTTGTAAAAACTATGCAGATCATAGTTTAGAAGGCTCTAGTTGATAAGGGAAGCTCACACTTCCAAGATTGTTGGACATTTTGGCATAATGAAGATAGTGGAAAATTTGTAGAGGTATGTGTATTGGCCAAAGATGCAAGAGCAAGTGGTGAGATTCACTAAATTTTTTATTCTTTGCAACACAAGAAAGCTAAGCAACAAAAATATTGGGTTTTGTTAGCACTTGAACTACACCCTTGTGAAAAGTCCCAACACGTGTGCTAATTGGGGCAACAAGACAAGAAGTGCACCACTATCACCTCTGTACACTTTCCCCTACACTTTAGGCCAACTCCTAGAATCCATAGGGGGTATCCCAAATAATGAAATTAAACCTATTTAAGTGAAATAAAACAATGCAATAATATGATTTACTTTAATTAATCTACAATAAATGTAACAAAACTATGCAAAGGATTCCAATCAATGATTGCAATGTTCTAACGATATTCAACTAGAAACAATTGCATGAATTGTTATTATATCCACCTCATAGAAAGGTTAGGATCTAGTGTGTGTGTGTGTGAAAAATATGATGTATAAGATAAACATCATTAAGAACTTTAGATTTCTATTAAGTCTATCACTCAACAAACAAAACTCACAAGATGTTAAAACCACTTTAAGCTACTCTAAGGCACAAAGAGTGAAGAAATTTAGCATAAATCAAAGGTGTAATGTGTGATTGTGTTTACTAGTTGATTATATACCAAGAGAGGACAATATTGTGTTTGTCCTTTCACTTCTAAACTTGATTTATTAAATAAAACATAGAAATTTCAAATTTAGGTCATAAAACTACCATCCAAGAGAGAGATTGAGCACAAAGAGAAATATACCTTGGATGTTTCCACTTGGGAAATATATATTGTATACAATAACAACCAAAAATGTGTTAGAGTCAAGTTCTAAAGGTATATAAACATTAAATAATCAAGAACTTGTAAAATGGTTGGTAGGGTTTCACAAGTTATCACTTGGAATTCACCAAATAAAAACTCTATGTAAATGATAAGCAAGTGCTAGCACATTAGAGATTAAAATCACCTATAGATATGTAAGATAATCTTGGTAAACAATATAAAAATAAAATAGAGGTCAAGAATATGAAAGAAAACAACTTGAAGCACCAAACCCTAGCCTTAGGGTTTCACCAAATATAATTTTAATGCTGCAATTTAATTTCCGTGTTTGATAATCACCTTAAATCAAGCCACAAAATGTTAGATAACATCTTAAATCTCAATCCAATAGGGTCGATTTTCCTCCTTAGGGTTAGAGATAAAAAAATTAAGCATAAACCCTAGAATTTTCCATGTTTGAGAATCCCCTTAAATCAGGCCACAAAAGGTTAGATAACACCTTAAATATCAATCCAATAGGGTCTATTTTCCTCCTTAGGGTTAGAGATAAACAATTAAGCATAAACCCTAGAATTGATTTTTTTAGGAAATGAAATATTTCGTTAAATTTACACTAGACAATGAAAAAAATATAAATAAATAATTATCTTTGAATTTTCACTATTAGATTTCCTTATAAACAACAAAAAAGAAAAAAAATGATTTTTAAGGTTTTTTTTTGGTTGGTTGTTAGATATATGACTAGTGCCTTTTTTTTAATCCAAGTAGTGCTTATGGTGTCAAGAAGTATGCCCCTCTAAAAATTGGTCACTTATATATTAAGGACATGCATATGAGATTAGAACCCTAAGGGTAGAATAATCTTCAACCTAATCAAGATAAGTTAAGAGGAACAAGTCCCTACACCAACAAGAAGGGATTATTCAAATCAAATAACCTTCACCAATAAGATCAAATATAACTTGAAAAAAATACTTAAAACCCTTGCCAAGGTACCAAAAGAAAAACAAGACAAGAAATTGAGAACTTACCCAATCTGACAAGAGAAGAAGGAATGAACCATAGAACGTCTCCTCTGCACGTGGTATAGTAACCCTTCAAATTGATTGATCTTGAAAGCTAGTAGAAATCTTGAATCACCATAACAAATATTTAATGTGCCAAGAAGATAACCAAGAAAGAGACAGCTCCAAGAATTGACACCAAAACCTCAAAACCTCAAAACCTCAAAAGGTAGATCTTCTATTAATTGTAGTCACAAATGTTGTCCAACAATTCAAAACAAATTGGAATGAGAGGAGAGCCTCTATTTATAGATGAGGCTTTGACATCCTTCTCATTGTTTATTAATTTGTTCTCCTTAAAATTTGTAAGTTTTAAACCTATGAAGTAAAGAAATGCATACAAATTCTTAAGAAAAATAGAAATTAATCAATAGTTCATACACATAGTACATAGAGATTTACGTTGGAAACCCTTAACTGAGAGAAAACCACCCTTCCATAGTGTCGCACCTATCAATTCTTAATTGTATTAATTTCACCATTCACAATACAATATATAAAATATTTTAGTTATTCTGTAGCTACCAAAACCCTAATCCATTAATCCAGGATTAATTTAGATTGTCAAATTTGATGCAGTTGTCAAATTTGGTGCACCCACAAACACACATGCAAAGAATATAACACCTACCCAACATTATCCCACTTGTTTTCTTTGCATGGAGGGGGTCACAAGATTATATAGTTAACAATTTAGGTAAACAATGCCCATTTTTTTCCACACCAGGAGAACTTCTTGGAGTTCATTGACTTTGTCAATGAATTTGCAACATTCTTCAAAGTGTTGACCTTATCCAACAACACCTTCTTGTCTTCAACCATGTCTCTCACAAAGTGATATTGAACATCAATATGATTTGTCTTTGAATGATAATTTGGATTCTTTGTCAGGAAGATTGCACTCTAATTGTCACAATCTAACCTTACTACTTGTTGTACTAACCCAATACATGAACACAATCTCTGTAACCATACTGCTTCCTGGTTTGCATGAGTGGCTGCCATGTATTCAACTTTTGTAGTTGAGAGTGCTACTACAACCTATCTTTTTCTCATCCAACTGATTTCTCCTCCAAATAGGTTAAACACATGCCCACTTGTAGATCTTCTGTGATCCAAATATCCATCCCATTTGGCATCAAAGAGCCCATGTATGTCCAACACTCTGTCCAATCCTAGTCTTCCTTGGTAGCACAATCCATAACTAGAAGTGCCATACAAATACCTAAAAACCCTTTTTACTTTTGTCCAATGCCCATTCCCTGGTTTTGACATATACCTTCTCAAAACTCCCATTGCATGTGCAATGTTCGTTCTAGTACAGACCATTGCATACATCAAACTACCAACTACACTAGCATATGGAACATGGGACATCTCCTCTTCCTCTTCATGTGTCTTGGGACACTGATCTACATATAACTTTACACCTACATGAATAAGAACCTTGATTGGTTTACTTTCTTGCATATTAAACCTCTGTAATATCGTCTCAACATATTTTCTCTCATTCATCCAGAGTTTCTTATTTCTGTGATCTCTTTTAATCTCCATTCCAAAAATGAAGTTAGTAGCCCCAATATCCTTCATGTCAAATTTGGAGGATAGCTATGACTTCACCTCCTTGATTGCATCCATGTTGTTTCCTACCAGCAACATGTCATCGACATACAACACGACATAAATCAAGTGGTTACCAACTTTCTTGGAATATACACAATGATCAACCTTGCTTCTCACAAATCACAGTCCAAGGATGTATGTGTCAAAATTTTGGTACCACATCCTAGGTGATTTATTCAAACCATATAGTGATTTATTTAGCTTACATACCAACTCTTTCTTTCCCTTCACTATAAATCCTTATGCTTGCTTCATGTAAATTTCTTTTTTAAATCCCCATGTCGGAATGTTGTCTTCACATCCATCTTTTCTACTTCAAAATCAAAAGTAGCATCAAAATATAAAATAAATCTAATAGAAGTTAACTTGGAAACATGAGAAAAAAGTTCACCAAAGTCAATTCCCTCTACCCAGGAATAACCTTTTGCTACTAACTGAGCTTTGTATTTCTCCACTGTGCCTTTTGTATTCAAATTCTTCTTAAATACCCATTTTCTACCAATGTCATTTCATCTGGTTGGAAACTCAACTAGATCCCATGCCTCATCATTATCCAAGGAATCCATCTCTTCAATCATGGCCTTCTTCCAGATTTTACTATTCTTTGAATTCACTACTTCCTTGACAGTTCTGGGATCATCATCAATAATAGATAAAGCAAAATTTGTAGGAAAATCAGGTGGACTATACCTTTGTAGTTTCCTTCTTTCTCTCATTGATCTCCTCAATACTGGAGTATGAGGCTCTTCTTCTTAGTCTTCTTCCATTGATTCAAATTTTGAATCATCCAACTCAAACTCTATTTTTTGAGGTTCCTCTTGCCTTGGTAGGAATTCATGTTTGGGAACATCTTTAACCTCAATAAAAACAACATCCCAACTGTAAACAATCTTCTTGGTTTCTAGGTTCCAAAGCTCATGTCCTTTCATATCATATTTATAACCAATAAATATACACTTTCTGGCTTTATTATCCAACTTAATCCTATTTTCCTTTGGAACATGTAGATAAGCATCACAACCAAACACTCTGAGATGTTCAAGAGAGGGTTTCTTACCAGTCCATACTTCATGTAGTTTTTTCCACCAACGCTGATGAGGGTGATCTATTTACCAGATAACATGAAGTACCCACTACCTCTGCTCAAAATTCTTGTCCTAACTCGACACCACTAAGCATGCTCCTTATTTTTCCCATCATCTTCATGTTCATCCTTTCTGCAACCCCATTATATTTAGGTGTGTATAGATTAGTCTTCTGCCTTGCTATACCACACTTTTTATAGAACTCTTCGAATTCATTCTCACATAATTCTCTCCCATTATCTGTCCTCAACTCCTTTATTTTCTTCTCTGTCTAATTTTCTACCAGAGTCTTAAAATCTTTAAATTTATTAAATACCTCATATTTATTCCTAAGAGAATAAATCCATGTGTTCCTTGAGAAATCATATATGAATGAAACACAATACACATATTTACCTAGTGATAGAACAGACATAGGTCCAAACATATCACTGTGTATCAACTCTAAGATCTACTTTGCTCTTATAGCACTAGATGGTAATCTTACTTGATTCTATTTACCATATATGCAATGTTCACATAAATCAAAATCCAAGGTGCAATTAGACATACCTTCAACCATACATTTACCATGTAGTGTTCAAAGGCCCTTTTCTCTAATATGTCCCATTCTTTGATGCCATACTATGGTATTCTTTCTAGGGACAATATGGATTTTTTCTTCTTTATTTATTTTCTCAAGGACAACAAAAATATTACACCCACCAGTATAAGTGCTTCCCAACAACTTGCACAAATTTTCACAATGAACTCCCCTCGTCAACACCATTGTTCCTCTGACCATCTTGCAAGTTCCCTTTCCCAATAAAGTATCCACACCTGCATCATCCAACTTTCTTATAGATATTAGTCTCCTAAATAGATCTGGAATGTGCAAAACTCTAGGAATATTTCTAATCCTTCCATATTTTAGCAACAACTTAACGCTTCCACATCCCATGATTTTGGTTGTCAAGTCATCTCCTAGGAAGATATCACCACCATCATACTTTTCATATTCATTGAACCACTCTCTATGAGGAGTCATATGAAATGATGCACTAGATTCGATCAACCATACATCACGATATTCATGTGTACCTATAGCCGCTAGGTAAACATCACCTTTTTCTTTTGTGGAGATTTTCACCTTTGTGGAAGAGGCATCATCAGATCCACTTTCTTAAACATGCAATATTTCTTATAATTCCCATCTTTACCACATTTCTAGAATTTCCTCAAAGGTTTTCCTAGGGATTTAGACCTACCTTTTGATTTATATATCTCCCCCTCCCCCGAAGACTTATTTGTATCCCTATATTTGGGAGGACCTCTTACAAATAAAGAATCTATGCTATGACTATCCATGTTTTTCCATCTCATCTCTTCTGATAACAAGGATGAAATTAGATCCTCATACTTCAATGCGGATTGAGTGGTACTACTAATTGCTACAACTAGATTATCCTAGGAGTCTAGAAAACAACATAACAAAGTGATGCACTTATCTTGTTCTGCAAGTGTAATATTAAGAAATCCAAGTTGACTTGCCAGAGTATTAAAGGAATTTAGATGCTATGTCACAAAATATTCATCTTCCATCCTAAGATGATACAACTTCTTTCAAAGAAACAAATTATTTACCAAGGACTTTGACGGATGAAAATTCCCCAACTTTTACCATAGTTCCTTGGTTGTAGATTCTCCTGACACATTCAATAACACTGAATCAACCAAGAAGATTTGAATCATACTCCTTGCTCTTCTATCCAAATTATCCCATTCTTCTTTCGACATAATAGTATTTTGAGTATTAGTAGTTTGTGTAGCAGTAGGTCATGTACCATGATCCACAACGATCCATTGTTCTTTGTCTACAAGAAGTTCCTCCATCTTGAGCTTCCATAGCTCAAATTTTTTACCATTGAACTTCTCAATCTCGATTCTAGAACTTCTTTCCATTATCTTTAAACACATGAATCACCACTACAAAGCTCCCATTGAACCTAGGTTTATCATAGACCCAAGATAAACTTGATCTGTCAAGACCGAGCCAAACCCTCAGCAAAAAGATGTCCCTTTGAATCAAAAAACGTGTTCTTATACCACATGCAAGCTTTAAACCTATGAATTAAAGAAATGCATACAAATTCTTAAGTAAAACATAAATTAATCAATGTCTCATACACATAGTACACAAATATTTACGCTGAAAACCCTTAATTGAGAGAAAACCATCGTTCCTTAGTGTTGAACCTCTCAACTCTTCATTGTATTAATTTCACCATTTGCAATACAATATATACAATATTTTAGGTATTTTGTAACTACCAAAACACTAATCCCTTAATCCAGGATTAATTTGGATCATCAAATCTGATGTAGTTGTCAAATATGATGCAACCCACGTAAGCACATGCAAATAATATGACACCTACCCAAAAAAATTATCCTTAGGAGAGTTACAAAACAAAACTTATCATCTACCCAAACAAGGAGACTAATTCAAAAACAAGTAAAATATGCCACCTGTACATAAAACCCTCATGAGAAGGGTCCATATTCGATTAAATGATAACAATGATGAGCTTATTTGGGGATACAACAAATAAGGAGGGTATTATTCAGTTAAGTTGGGGTATCAAGCTCTATATGGATGTGTTGGAGAAGTTCAGTGTGGTAGAAGTCATTGTGGAAGGTTAAGGAACCACTTAAGGCCAAGCTACTAATGTGGTTAGCCTTGTTAGATATGTACTTGACATGGTACCACCTCCTAAAAAGGGGTAAAGTGGGACCAAATAGATGCCCCATTTTCTATTGTCAAGAAGAAACAAATTCTCATCTTTTTTTTTGTTCTTATTCCACACAGGTTTGGGAAGAGATCAAAAGGTCTCTTGGTTTCTCACATTTGTGGAACAAGGATAACATTGATGATTGTCTACATTCCTATTTTACAAGATAGGAGATAGAAAATATTTGAGCATTCCCATATCTTACTCTATGGGGACTATGGCTAGAAATAAATGCTTCATTTTTTGAGGACCCCCTTCCTTCGACCTTTAAGGTATCAACCCAGTTAATAGGTTTACTTCATTTTACTAAAGAGGCTAAAAAACCATCAAGGCCAAGGATTGTTGGTAACTTGCAAGTGGACATTTCCAAGCCTTGGGGCCACTTTGATGGTTCCTGCCAAGGTCAAAACAAGATTGTTGGAATCCGTTTTATTTATTATCTTATTGAATCTCCAAATATAATATGGGTCGTGTTACCACTGACAGTCACCCTCAGACTACAAGAGGATAAGCCCAATACCCATAAAAATGTAAATATATTGAAATGGTTTGAGTAGGTGGATCAACAAGACTTTAAAGAAAGGAAAAGACAACATATATCACTGCAAATCAGTGTTGGACCATTGGGTTATGGAGCCATAACAGTTTTCTCATTGAAGTCATTTAAGCTCCCTATCAGAAAAAATATTTTCTTAATGATGAAGAGAAGGATAAGAGAATAACATAAAGATGAATACTCACTAAGCAAAGATCCTCCCTGCAAAGAGAATAGATGTGTTTGAATAATAAAAAATGAAACATGAAAAATATGACATCAGATCCTCTACCGCCACAGGAATCCATAAATCAAAGATGCTACATCCAGACAAGAAGAAAAACATAAAGTCTCTGAGTGATAAATGATGAAACATGGGAAAAATGACAACAGATCCTCTACCACCTCAAGAATCCATAAATCAAAGATTCTACATCCAAACAAGAATAAAAACAGAAAGTGTTTGAGTGATAAACAATGAAGCATGGGCAATATGATAGGAAATCCTCTACCACCTCAGGAATCCATAAATCAAAGATGCTACATCTAGACAAGAGGAAAAACAGAAAGTGTTTGAGTGATAAACGATGAAACATGGGCAAGATGGAAAAACATCCTCTACCTCCTCAAGAATCCATAAATCAAAGATGCTACATCCAGATAAGAAGAAAAACATAATTGAAACATAGAATACAGTCTGATGAAACAACTCATATGAATCTTCAATAACAATACAATTTACAACTACATGCCCCTCCGGCTTACAAACTGAAATATACAATCATAAACATTTCTCAAAACTTCCTCCGGTCTTGGGCTGAACCCCCGCCTCATTTTTAGACATATCATTCATCTAATGTATTTATAATCAAAACAGTCAACATGTCTTGCTGCTTGGGCACCTCATTTCTAGTTTTGTGTGTCTTCTCTTGTCTGTCCTGTTCTTTGCGTGTATCCAATTTGCATGTCTTTTCTCCCCTTTCCGGAAGGTCCTTCAACTGTCTTGTTTGTTATGTCAGAAGAAAACCCGAATCAGCATGGGCCTGCAGGAAAACTGCCCCTCGTGGTACCTCAGGCTGAAAGTCTTCTGTTTCCATGGCCAAAAAATCCATGCTTTCTATTTATAGAGTGAGTCGAGGTTTCAATTACCAGTGGCTTCTTTCATTAACTGATTTATCCTCATGATGGGGATGAGGCTCAACGCATAGGGGGATGATACGTGCTACTCTTAGATTTGACACTGAATAAGAATGTGATTGCGGGGCCGTCAAAGGCGGTTTGGATCCACACCATTTTTGAGCCTGCAATTCACCACCTTCCGCCACGTAGCCCTTTCGCCATACCACGGTTTCAATTGTGGGACTGCTCTAGAAATTTATCGTTCGAGCATGTTCTGTCCCTGCAATGAAGTGTGGTCATCGATTTGCTACAATATGTGATCTGGGAAAGCCCTAATTTTGTCGCCACACACCTCTCTTGGATGGACCCTGCTTCCTTCTTCAAAGATCAACGGTTCACAATTACTTTGATAGTTCATGATTCGGGCCTTTTCAATGCATAACTCTTACAATACTCTGGAGTGTCGTATCTCCTAAGTGAGAGATCTGCCTCCACGTGTCCTCTTGTTTTGGACGACAAAGATTCACTTCGAGAGTTCAAGCTTCGAGATTTTTCCTTCTGGTTGCTCGTGCAATCCTCTTAAGTGTCATATTTCTGAAGTGTTAGAACTGGCGCCAGGTGGCCTCTTGATTTGGACAACCAAGATTCACTTCGGGAGTTCGGGCTTCGAGAGTTTTTCTTCCACTTTCTTGCACAATCCTCTGAAGTACTGAATTTCCAAAGTGTTAGATTTGTCGACGCGTGTCCTCAGCCTTCAATGGCTCAGATTTACTTCGAGACTTCAGGACTTAGGGAAGTTTGGATGGAAATGTCCCGAAGTAAATTTCTCGTGGTTGACATTGCAGCCTCTCATCACTTTGGGACTTTGGGACTCCGAGGCTTTTGTCTAGTCGTTAATCCTTGCACAAATTTTAAATTTCGACTGTCCGAGGGCCGCTAATCTGAACTGCACATGAGATCTCCATCGTTGAAAATCAAACATGCTTGTTTTCTTGTATTTCAAGCCCAAAATGGACTGCTCTGAATGTTGTGTTTTGCTCATAGTTTTTCTCTGTGCATACAACATACTTGACCGGCCTGACTTTATCAACGAGAAGAGGAAAAACTTATAGGAAGGCATGCAAAAAAGAGAGACTCTATAGAGGTGTGGACCTAGGTCTTAACAATAACTACATATGACCCATGACAACTTTATGTGCTAACAGGTCATGGAACCAAAACTCATGGAGAATTAATGGCTCTCTTCTATTTGATGAAATTTTTCTTAGAAAGGGGGGAAAGCTACCTATAATTTTTCAATGATTCTCTTATTGTCATAAGGTGGATGCCTTGAAAGATGCAAATTCAGAATATTGGGATACACGCCATAGCATAGAAGGTGAAAAATATAGTTGTTCCTTTATAGGACATCGTTTTTGTCCATATCTATAGGGAGTTAAATCAAGAAACAATTCAACTTTCCAAGGCTGGATTGAATCTAATAGAAAATCACTTAGTTCTCTCTAAATTTCACGAAGGTTGGGAGGTCATTTTGAACAAAAAATTATCTTATCTTATCTTATTGTTTGTTTAATAGAACAAAAAATTAATCTTTGTTGACTCTCGGTATGATGAAAGCAAGACCATTTTTTAGTCTAATTAGGACCGTTTATGGTATACTTGCTTCCCCATGGAAGTTTATTTTGGACTAGTGTTCATGCTGATTTTCTTCATTATCTCAATTTTTCAAGGAGAAAGTGTAATTAAGTCCTCAAATCATGATGTAGAGGCATCCCAAGAAACCAAGGGTCCAATTTCTATCCTCATAATGTGGAATGACCTCATGGAAGGAGTAATAAAGGACTTAAAAGGTGGACGACCTCTCAAATAATGCTCATAAACCCTTGAAATATGTCTCCAAGGAATTAGCATGTTCATATCTAATGTCAAGGCATCTCCATGAAGCATGGAAGTGACCTCCAAGTAAAAAAACGGGTCATAAAGACCCCAATGGCTAGTATGATGTCCAAAAGAGTGGGTCATCCCTCAAATCATGTAGAAAGTAGCTGAAAAGTGATGAAATAGGAGGATGCTATGGAATATTCAATTTGGCATATGTAGAGGATATCCATGCATGCATAAATATCCCATATGTGCCTCAGAGGATGTGACCAGTGCCTTGGGATATGCATACTACCTAGATAACTATGAGACTACCTTGGGAAATGTGAATTGAGTGAACGTCTACAGAATCATATTTGATAGTAGATGACCAATGTGTGATGAATACATAAGACAATGATCCATTATTAGGCATAAAATAAGTGTGACAACCTTTACAAAGAGAAACACTTTTACTGTTGATGTTTTGGTAGCTGCAAGAGGTATTAACCTCCACGTGTAACCTATGACTTAGAATAGAATATTCCAGAAGCAAGTGAACCATTAAACATATGTGTGGAAACCCTAAAAGATAAGTTGGCCTAGCAAAATAAATAATATTAGAATATTGTATTCCAGAAATACAAGTCAACTCCATAGGAAAAAGATAAATATAAAATATAATTACCAGAAAGTCAAGTCGTCCCAGCCAAAAAAGTCACTGGAAAAATTAATATAAATAGAGGACGTTTTAGCTCATTTGTACACCCAGTTAGTGTGCAATTTTTATGGAGAGTTGTAGTTGCAGTTACAACTGCAGCTACAAGGAGGAATAAGGGTGCATGGTCATCTCTTGGTCTTGGTCTCTCTCTTGGTGATATTCTTGCTAAGTATGGAGAAATTTTGAGAGAGAGAGTAGTGCAGTTGCAGCTATTGCAGTTGTGTATGGTACTTGTTAGGTGGATATGGAGAATCTCTCTCTTGTGCGCTACCCTTGGAGAAGGATCTCTCTACTTGTCTTGAGTTGTTGTTGCAGTTAGCAACTAGGGCTTATCTGTTGGTTTTGGAGTAGGCTTGCCATAATTATTCTAAGTAAAGGTTAGTGTGCTCGAGGGTGGAATATGTGAATGCCTATGGTTGGGTGGCAATTATGTGACATTGTCTATGGTTAAACGAACATACCAAAATTTCAACATGGCATCAGAGCTAGTTTCCTTCGTAACAATCTAACTGCTAGAAGGAATATCCTTAGTTTCCCCCATTTCCAAGATCGTTGAGCACTTATTGAGCTCACTAATAAGGTTGCCTAAGTAGGGAACATCTCTTCCTCGGATCATATTTACAAATTTATAAAGTTGAGATATTAGGGTTTCCTCATAAAAACCCTAGGTTTGTAGTGCTAGTTGTAGCACCAGTTGCAGTACTAGCTGTAGTACAAGTTGCAATAAAGTTTCTGTGAAACATTGTTGCTAATATTTGTTTTTTCTAGTGCGCTTTACCCTAACACATCTCCAGTTACCTTTATATTTCAAGTTGGGGCACTTTGAAGTTTTAGGGTTCATCATTGCTTGTCATTGTTGCCGGATGGTGCCATTTTTTCCATTGTTTGTCACTGTTTCCAGAGGTATGTAATTATATATGTTTAAATTGTATCATTATTTTGAGTATGATTGTAGGAGAAGGGATCTCTAGTCCAAGAAACAAGCGTATATCTAGAGGGATATCGGATCCAACACATTCAGAGGAACAACACACTCCATATTAGATTTTTTTTCATATGCCTCTAGCTGTTATGGAATTATTGTGACCTTATGAACATCTAGTTGTATTTTGATCTATTAAAGTTATGATTATCATACTAACATTTGTTCAAAGTTAAATTTAGAAACTAACTTTAGTCAAAATATTAGATTGATTAAGTTTGAGACTTTAGAGTTTATTTGTACTATATTCTCTAACTCAAATTTATATCTAGAAAACATATTGTCTTAAGTACACGGGACATGTTGAAGAGAATACTTTTCATCTTGAGTGAAGGAGACTCGAAATAAAATCAACAACATTCGTTCTTGAAGATAAGACTTCAGGTTCCAGGTTTGATTAAATTAATAAGTTTTGAATTTGCACATATCAAGTTTGATAATTGCTACATTACTAGTTGTGACATCAATCCTTGAAAGGTTTTATTACTGCTAAATACAATGAATACTTGAAAGCATGTGAGTACTATTGATACAAATGCTTGCAAGATGAACTAACATCTCCTCTAGGAGATATTTCTTATTATTGTATTTTTATTTTGGTTCTTGTTCCAAAAAGGGAACAAGCAATAGCTCTGAGAAGGAGCTATTGTGAGTATTGTTCTTGTTTTTATTATTATAAGAGTATTATTATTTTTATTGTTTTTCCCTTTGTTGTCCTTGTCTTGGGCATGTCACAGGTGATAACTCTGAGGGAAGTTATAGTGACTGTTGCAGGAGACAACATATTAGTTGGTCTCTATTTTGAGACATGGAAAAGGATATCAAGATAAGAAGTTGTATACACGACTATATACATCCATGTACCAAAGAAGAAGAAGACGGAGAAGGGTACTTTTGCGATACACAAAGTATCTCATATGGAGATTGATTGTAAGGAGCAGAAGGCTCCAAACATGACCAAACAAATCCCTTTAGTGCAGTTGATCACTCTTCAGATCATCAGGCAGAGTTAGTATAGCCAGAAGGGCCTAACCATAATCGTTGCAGTAACCAAGAAGAGACCAACGTGGTCCCATGAAACTTTGCAGGATGCAACATTGATGAGCAATATCATGAGGAGAAGATGGCTCTGAATATTATACAGACTCATAGGGAGTCAAGCTTTAGAGGGAGAATGGAGACTCAAAGACTTTCCGATTCAGATGGAAGAGAGATACATCTTCTGGAACTCAAAGACAGCTGTCATGGGTTAAGAAGGCTAGATCAAAGCTTCAAAGGCTTCGGGGAGATATGAGATCTTATGGGAAGATTCCCTTTCTTCAGGAGAATTTTCTACAGTGACCGAGGAGGAAGCCAGTCAGAAGGACTGGGATACATATCTTTTTCTTGGTTCCGAGACCAGAAGGGAAGTAAGTGGTGAATTCTATGTTGATCTGCAAGATCAAGCATGTTGCATATAAATAGACTAGAGATGTACAAATCCTTATTTGTGTCTAGAGGATTCTCCCAACAAGAGGGAGAATACTATGATGAGACACCCTCTCCAGTATATTGCTACCGATGAACATGTAGCAGATATGTTGACCAATCCTCTGTCAGGGACATTCTTGGAGTGGTCCAATTTTTTTTCTCCGGTAGTGAGAAGTGATGTGTTCACCAATAGAGGGAAGTGATGAGATCCCTAGTATTGGGTGCTACCCCAACGTAGGTTGGTACTCCAACGCAAGCTGGTATGATACTCCAGCGGAGGTTGGTACTCCAACGTAGGTTGGTATGATACCCTAGTGAAGGTTAGTACTCCAACGCAAGTTGGTATGCTACCCCAATGCAGGTTGGTACTCCAACGCATGTTGTTATGATACCCAAGTGTAGGTTGGTACTCCAACGTAGGCTGGTATGCTACCCCAGCACAGGTTGGTACTCCAACGTAGGTCAATATGCTACCCCAACCTAGGTTCGTACTCCAACATAGGTTGGTATGCTACCCCAACACATGTTGGTACTACAACGTAGGCTGGTATGCTACTCCATCGTAGGTTGGTACTCCAATGCAAGCCAGTATGCTACCCTAGTGAAAGTTGGTACTCTAACGCGGGCTAGTATGCTACACCAACATAGGTTGGTACTCCAACGCAGGATGGTATGCTACCCCAGCGCAGGTTGGTACTCCAACGCAGACTGGTATGCTACCCTAATGCAGGTTGGTACTCCAATGTAGGATGGTATGTTATCCCAACGCAGGTTGGTATGCTACCCTAACACATGTTGGTACGTTAGTCCAATTAAGGTTGGTATGCTACTCCAGTGAAAGTACAAAACTTCTTATGAAATATAGATCCGTGATTGACAACAAGACAATGAGCAAGGTGTGTAGAACCACAGAAGCAATGATGATGTTCATTCCAAGAGGAATACCTTCCTCGTTAAGAGGGAGTGTTAAATTTTTTGAGTCAGAATATGTGTGAGCTGATGAGTTACTAGTTCTGTATGAACTAGATGTTGACCTGTAGTGTTGGAAATGATTCCTAATCAGAGTGTTGATTAGTAGCATCAGAGGTTACTAGCTGGAGGGCCAACCAAAAGTGTTGGAGGTGTTCTCCAACTAGATGGCTAATGTGCGGCTATAATGGTGATACTTGTTACATGATCTATTTGATCATATGATAGCCTATGTGGCTATGGTGATGCTAGATGTAGACTGGTCTGCAAAACCATGTGATTTTTTCCCATGCCATGTGAGATGGATGGATGTGTTTTAGATCTCTTCATGAATAACATATTAGTTAATACCTCCCTAGCTAAGAGGGAGTGTGTTGAAATTACTAAGACAACTGAGAGGGGGGGGGGGTGAATCAATTGTTAATGTGCTTAAACAATTTATGACTATTCAAACAATTTTTAATCTCTTTCAAGTGACCATCAATATTATACAAGATATGAACAACATAAATAATGAACATCAGTCACACATAAAATATACACAGAGACAGATTTTCACGAGGAAACCCATAAAGGGAGAAAACCTCTTCTTCTTTGAATGATAGCCAGTATTTTAAGTTCTGTACATCATTTATATTTGAGCACCAACTCAATTTGAGGCTACTACCTCTGTTTTACAAGCTTCAACTTGCTGAGAGCACCAACCCTATGATTTCTCTAGCACCCACTAGAAGGAAGCACCAACTCCTTGATTTCTCTAGCACCCACTAGAAGGAAGCACCAACTCTCTGAGTGTTCCAACACCAACTGGATGGAAGTACCTACTTCCACTTATACAAGCACCAACTTGCATACATAAAACTTTTTGTTTTCCCAAGCATCACCCTGCCACGTTGTTTTCTAGCCGCAACTAGATGACAGCTTCAACTTCCAGTATTCAAGCACCAAATTGAATAACATAGGACTATAATCCTCCCTATCACCTCCCTACCTCCCTGATTATAAATAAATTATTGAATAACCAACAATCCATATATATCAATTCTCACCACTTCTTCTCTGTTCTTCAATTCTTCTCTGCTTCACTATTCTTCTGCTCTGTTCATACTTGGTTTGACTTGCTTTCTCTTTCTATCTGTTATTTTTCTATTCCTCTCAAGCTCTTTGGTATGTTTTCATTATGCTATCTTCACCTTTTATGTTCTGTTCAACTTCTGTTTCTCATCTCTGAGTTTGATCTCACACTGTGCATATGGTGATTTTCCTTTCTCCCAGTTCAACTCATTTTTCAGTGAGAAACAACCAATCTCATATAGACACTGCATATCTCTTTTATGCTCTCCCACAAATTCAGTTACACCTCGAATCTCCAAGGAAATGCCTCAACAACTGAATCACCAAACGTCCAAGAACCATGATTAAGTTCTGCTAACGAAATCGTAAATGAACAATTAACCGTAAGGTGAAACAATATCCCTTCGATCAAATTCCAAATTAACCAACACCGTTGGATTATATCTGCAGGGTCTCACGTTTATCCCATATGATCACTAGCTGTGACCAAATTCTAAACATAAAGTGATTTCACGATTTCGCATTTCGGGTGATCTAGCTGTGAGTTGCCTCGATGTTCTCAACTCGCGAGACTCTGAAATGGAGCTTAACGTTGCTATCTCCTTCCCCAATCTTCCACTGGTTGTGACCACTCACTAATCAAACAAGTGCTTCACGATCTCGACGATCTCTGATGTGGAGCTTAGATGGACTAGCTCCTTCCTCCAGCCTTCGACGATGTGACCTTGGCTATGACCATGGGAAAAAAATTCAAGTGCTTTGCTTGCCAGATCAACAATCCAGAAATTTGGTGATCCGACAGTCCAGATCATTTCGTGACTTCGCATATCCCGAGTTCCTGTGTCATATCCCTTTGACTCCTCCAATGTGCATGTCAACGAAATTCCAATTGCTCGCCACGTTTCCTCTGGCTCCAACAACCAAGGATGTTTCATGACTTTGCTTCTCGTCTCCCTGGACAATCAACGGTCTAGATCTCTCCTCAATTTGACACCTCAGATCATGTCACGAATTCATGTTTCGTGACTTTGGAGGTTAAATCATCTCCTTCTTTTGACCCTTCAGTCAGTGAAATGTTGATCTCTCGTCACGTGTCCTTCTTGGATCGATAGTTCATATCATTTCGTGACTTCGTATTTTGCGAAGTTGGAGGATGGCTCAGCCTTATCCTCTTCGCAGTTATACATGATCCGACGACTGTTGGTCCTCGATGCTCAGATCCAACATATGAGATTTGTTCTCCTCTTCTACGCCCTCCTCCTATCTAAATTCAGATCTGACGGCCATCAGGAATTCAAGATGGATGATCCAACGATCACTGTTGCTCCTCCCCCTGAGCTTACACTTTTGTTCTTTCCATACCATTATCGTTGCGCTGTTGATCTTGCTATCATTGGCAAACAAGTATACGCTCGTCGTGTTGATATTTCCATCAATGAAAAACAAGCATACTCTACCTTCTGTCTATAAATATGCCAACAATCTCCACCTTTGGCATTGATGGAAACCTTGAAGAACATGAAGAACTGCACTATTCTGCCTGGACATCCAACCATACCACTGTAGCATCCTTACCATTACCACACTTTTTGAACTGCACTATTCTGCTTGGACATCCAACCATACCACTGTAGCATCCTTACCATTACCACACTTTTTCTTCCCCTTTGACATCAATGTCAAAGAAGAAACACGCTTCCCCTGAGCTGTTGCAGTACATCTCGAAGGTATCAAATATGCGACAAGAACATACTCCCCCTGACAAGGTGAACATATTAGAAGAAAGATGATATAACCCCCAACTTCTGACGAAGATATCCAAAAGGTGTCACTGCTAACGGTTTAGTAAATATGTCAGCTATCTGTTCTGTGGAAGGAATATAATTCAGCTGAACAACTCTGTTTGTAACTTGTTCTCTGAGAAAATGGTATTTTATTGGTATATGCTTAATCTTTGAATGAAGTACAGGATTCTTGGAGACACTAATGGCACTGGTGTTATCACAATGAAGTGAGATAGGATCAATATAAGTTACCTTCAAATCTGTAAGAGTTTGTATCATCCATAAAATTTGAGTGCAACAAGTAGTGGAAGAAATGTGCTTTACCTCTGTAGTTGATAAGGAAATATATCCATGTTTCTTACTAATCCATGATACTAATGAGTCACCCAGGAAGAATGCACCTCCACTGGTGCTCTTTCTCTCATCCACACAATTTTCCCAATCAACATTTGAATAAGCAACTAACTGAAAATTCTGATTTCTAGGATACCACAGACCATAATTCATTGTGCCCTTCAAGTATTTGAATATCCTTGTTACAGCTAATAAATGACTTTGTTTAGGAGCAGACTGATAACAACCTACCATTCCAACAACTTTCATTATATCAGGACGAGATGCTGTGATGTAGAAAAGATTGCCTATCATTGCTCGATATGTCCTTTGATCAACATCAAGTGAAATATCATCTTTACTGAGCTTGCAATCAACCACCATAGGTGTACTAATAGGAGAAGAATCTTCCAACTGAAATTTCTTCAACATCTCTTTCAAATATTTTTCTTGAGAGATAGATATTCTTTCATAACTTTGATTTACTTGTAAGCCAAGAAAATATGACAATTCTTCTATCATGGACATCTCAAACTCTGTTTGCATAGAATTAACAAACCACTGGACAAAGGAATCATTAGTATAGACAAAAATAATGTCATCTACATAAACCAAAAAAACTAGTAAATCATCACCTTCAGACTTAATGTAGAGATTGTTGTCAACAGTACCTTTCTTGAACCCTTTGTCTTTTAAAAATTTGTCCAGTCTATAATACCAAGCTCATGGTGCTTGTTTCAGTCCATATAAAGCCTTCTTCATTTTGCAGACATAGTTAGGATTATCTGTCAATGAGAATCCTTCAGGTTTCTCCATATATACTTCTTCCTCTAGATCTCTATTAAGAAATGTTGACTTAACATCCATCTGATACACTTTAAAGTTCTTAAGACATGAATATGCAAGAAACATTATGATGGTTTCCAATCTTTCCACTGGTGCAAAGGTTTCATAAAAATCATGTCCTTCAACTTGTGCATACCCTTTATAGACCAATCTGGCTTTATTCCTAACAACTTGTCCTTTTTCATTCATTTTATTCTTGAACACCCATTTGGAGCCTATTACATTCTTATCTTCAGGTCTAGGAACAAGCTCCCAAGTATTATTCTTCTTAATGTGATCAAGCTCTTCATTCATAGATCTAATCCAATCATCATGATTGTTGGCTTCATCAAAATTTTTAGGTTCAATCATAAATAGAAAAGCAACCTGAGATTGTTCTGAGTCTTTAATCAGTTTCCTTCTTGTCTGAACTCCTTTATTTATATCTCCAATTATCTGATTTTCAGGATGATTTTTTCTAACTATTCTGAAAGGTGTTTTTGTTTCTTTCTGCTGATCTGTGTCAGCCTGAGTATTTGTGTCTTTATTTGATTATGATTCTTCTCTTTCTGATCCTTGGACCTGCTCATCTTCAACTTCAACTATATCTTTTGTGCTTGGTTCAACACTGCTTACATTACGTACTGGGATTTCTTCATCAACTTTTATGTTGATACAATCAACCAATTTATGCAGCCTCTTATTATAACATCTATATCCTTTACTGTTTGTAGCATAACCTAAAAAGATACCTTCATCAGACCTGTCATCATATTTGCCAATATTTTCATCATTACTCTTGATGTAACATTTACTCCCAATGACTTCAAAATGCTTGATTGAAGCAGGTCTTCCAAACCATAGTTCATAAGGAGTCTTGTCAATGTGTGGCCTGAGATGAGATTTGTTAAGGATATGAACAGTTGTATGGATTGATTCCACCCAATATGTTTGAGCAATATTCCTTTCATTCATCATTGATATTTCCATCTGCTGAACTAATCTATTATGCCTCTCAACTACTCCATTTTGTTGTGGAGTCCTTGGAATAGTGTATTCTCGTTTGATTCCATGTTTATCACATAACTCTTTAAATTTCCATGAACTGAACTCTCCTCATTTATCAGACCTTACTGCCTTCAATCGTTTTCCTGTTTGATTCTTAGCTAGAGCCTTAAACACTTTGAATTTTTCAAATGCTTCAGATTTTTCCTTCAAAAAGGCAACCCATGTTAGTCTAGAATAATCATCGATAATCAACATAAAATATTTTTCTTTTCTTGTACCTTCTTTTCTTGATGGTCCACATAAATCCATGTGTACTAACTGCAGAGGTTTTTCTATTGAAGGAAAGTTTTTATATTTGAATTGTGTCCGAGTAAGCTTTCCTATCTGGCAAGGTTTACAAATAGAGTCATATGGCTTTGATATATTTTGAAGATATTTTACTGCCCCAATGTTTCTAAGCTTGATTATATGATCAAAATTTAGGTGTCCAAGTCTCCTATGTCATAGCCAAATTTCATCATACTTGCTTAATTGACATTCTTCTTTTTCTTCTTTTAACACATAGACATTGTTTTCTCTTCTTATCCCTTTTGCAACCAATTGTCCTGAATTCACAGACTTTATTTTACAATCTTTAGAAGTAAAAACAACTTCACATCCTCTGTCACAAACTTGACTAACACTTAGTAGGTTATGTTTTAGACCATCTACAAACAACACATCTTGAGATTTTCCTTTTTCATTACTTAGACTTACTATTCCTTTACCTTTTATTTTTCCTGGTGCATCATTTCCAAAAGTTACATTCCCTGATTTGATTTCTCTTAGAGTTAGAAACTTACTTTTGTCTTCAATCATATGTTTGGAACATCCACTATCAATATACTAGGGATTATTTTGTCTTTGGGTTGATAACACTAGTCTACACTTGCCATCTTCTTTCTTCTTCCAAACCTTGAAATTTTCAGCAATGGGATTTAAATCTCGCTTATAATTCCTTAAGCGACAATACACAACTTTGTGTCCATAGTTATGGTAGACGTAACATTCTGGTTCGCTAAATAATAGATCATAATGATTGTTATGATCATAAATGTTGTTATGTTTCACCTGCGTCCTTTTCCCAACCATCACATGATTTATAGTCTGTGATTGTTTGTTGCTTGGATGTCTCGATCTTTGTTGTGGCAAATAATTATTCCTTGAGTATCTTGATTTCTCATATCTAAATCTTAAAGAACAAGTTATGGCTTTGTGACCAAAGTTAGAACAAAAAAAACAATATCCATAGAAAAATCCTTTGTACTTGGAAAAAGACTGTTTTCTTTGAGCGGGTCGATTTCTTCCATGCTGATAATTTCTTTGATCTACAAATTCAGTTCTGGTACTTTTTCTTTCATTCCTTGTTGGTGGCTGATTTTATTTCTTTGTTTCTGCAGAGTGGTTGTTGTCAATGATTGTAGATTTGACAAACTTGATGGATTATGTATTACTTGGATGATCACTACTTGATCCTTCTTCATAGCCCAAGCCAACTTTCAAATTTGGATTCCTTTGCTGATTTAGAATGGAGGTTAATCCTTTTGATGCTTTAATACTTGACAGATTTTGGTGATACAATGCCTTAAACTTCTCCATCTCTTTTCTGGTTTTTACTATCTCTTCTTCTAAGACTTCACATCTAGCTTTCTTCTCTGATAACTGTTGTTTCAGAATGTCCTCTATTTTCTTTGCCTCTTCTAACTCCACTTTTTGCAAGGCAAAATCTTCATCAGGTTTTTACCATTCATTTTAAACTGTATCAACAAATGTTTTTGTTTTCTCTTCTTAAATCTGAGTTTGTCAATTTCTTCCAAAGCACTAATTAATTCACCTTCCATATCCACCACATCTTCCCTGTCATCCATGTCACCTCACGTGTGTTTATCATCAAGATCTCCCATATCCATAAGCATAAAATCATTCACTTTGTCTTCGCAGGATGAATCACTATCTATGTCTTCTGAGGAGTCATCATTGTTTGCACACAAACTTTTCTTTTTACCATATTTCTTAAATTTGTATTTCTTTTCATCATCATATTTCTGGTCCCTTTTCTGGTGAGGACACTTACATGCAAAATGACCTATTTTACCACATTTAAAGCATTTGAAGGGAAACTTGCCTTGGTATTTTCCTGATCCTTTCTTTAATATTCTCACAAATTTTTCCTCAATATCATCTAGTTCTGAATCAATATTCTTGTCTGCTTTAAAAGATGATTCTCTAGTAATGGACTTATCTTTACTAATTCTCATTTCATATGAAGTTAGAGTTCCTAGGAGTTGATCAATGGACAAAGTTTTAAGATCATTTAGTTCTTCTATTACATAAACCTTTGGATTAAATTTATCAAGCAGAGATCTTAAAATCTTTTGAACTAAAAATGATTCTTCAATCTTCTCACCAAGACCTTTCATGGAATTCACAAGTTCTTCAACTCTTAAAAAATACTTGCTAACTATTTCATCTTCATTCATCTTTAGTTGTTCAAATTTCAATCTATATGTTTGAAGTTTGGCATCTTTTACTTTCTCATTTCCTTCATAA
>JASDQU011314708.1:29405-43498 GCA_032191745.1 Picea mariana | reverse complement strand
AAGTATATCGCTTACCACCCTCACTTACCATCGTCGCTCCTTTCGCCATCTATCTCCCACTCCATCTCTCTCCTCTCCCTATCACATCTCTCGCTTCCCTTCCACTTTCCACCACTGCACACCTGTCCCCCACTCACCTCTATGTCATATCCCTTTTTCACTACCGCTTATCATCTCCGGCCATGTTTTCTCCACTCTAGCTCCACATCATCTTCCCTTGCCACTTCACCTTCATCCCATCACACCTCAGCGCCCATGTTTTTTGTTTCTCGTGCTTTTCTGATCACAGTTCCTCATTCACATATGCCTGCTAGTCTCAACATGAACTCCCAAAGAAGATCCATATGGAAAAATGTAGAGGCTGCCACGTCCTAAAGGTGCAGAGTTGACTCAAGCCTCCCCAATCCTGATGAAGTAGTTATTGAAGTAGGTGGTGGCAGTTGAACATCATTTCCACCATAAATGGAAAGACCAAGCAAAGGACTTTCAACCAGACAACTCATTCGCAGGCTCATTCTGAAGCGTGATTGTGTCTAACTGAATTTCATGTCTAACAGGAGACTGCATGCACAGTCTGGCAGGAAGCATGCAGATGTAACGCCTTCAATGCAAAATCTCGAGCACGTCTTTGTAGTGTTGCTCTGAGTATATAGGAGTTGTTCTCATATTTTGTTAGTGTCGATGGCTGAGCTAGGCTCTTGATTTGTAAATCTTTGATCAGGCCTCTAGTTCTCTGATTATGTATTGTTACTTGAGACTTCTTATTTAACAGTAGTCAATTTCCCCTTCATTTCTTTGTTTCTGATTCTGAGAGCTCGGGCATGGATGATCCAGTCAAGTGTTGTGATTGTAGTGTAATGTAGGTTTGATTGCAATTGATGTTGCAACGTTTTCAATTTCTTGAAGTTATCAGATCCAAGAGGATCTTGCGTCTAAATTTTTTCCTCTAGAGGTTGTTGTAAGACTAGATGTCCATAGCACACCTTCACGTTTTCCTCATGTTCTTCTACCTACTCATCATTATACAAAATTTATGACTAAAGTTAGATCAAGACCTCATTTATATACACGTATCATCCTAGTGTTTTTGAGTTAAAGCAACACAATCCTAATTCTGCATCCATTAGACCTCTCCTAAAATTATTCACTGTGACATACAGGTCGATCGACCATGGGCTTACCTCTGCCACAATCCAGAGGTGACTTCCAATGCTAACATTTCTGGCACAGTTCTCCAGGACTAATTGAATATTTTCCATGGGCATGAATGATAAATCTTACTAGTTCTAAGTGTGCATCAAAACTTAGTACATTGAAGATTTCAACTATGCACCTGACGACTCCACTGTGGTAACTCCATTGTTGTGAATCCAGTGGAAAATCCACTATTTCAGTTGTGGCTTCCAGAGACAGACACACGAGGTCTACTCCACAATTGCCTTTAGTAACACCTGAAGTGGACCCAAAGAAAATTATCAGAACAAGAAAGGGACTACGAGAAGGTACTTCTGCTATTGAACTGGTTATTTCTGGTGATTTTCATTATCTTTTTTTTGCACAAGGGTAGACCCAGGGTTCAACACTACAACAACGCACCAACAAAATCCTAACTACTAGCCCTTTCGGCAACACTTGCGAAGCAAATAAAGTCTCACCCGAGGTAGAGGTAGGGGTGGTTGCAGGACTCGGGTGTCTACAACCTTAGTTGGGACACAGATCTGTGATTATAATAATTAATAGACCACTTAGCACCATCAGTTCGTTATTATTTAACCAATATCTACTTCGCAGATAAAATAGATCATCATAGCATTCACCTAGATCTAATGTATCTATGCACTTAGCATAAATAAATGGATCAGATATGGAAGATTCAAGCACTAATCACATTCACCTATATCAGATCTAACATCCAGATTCATCATAAGAACAAAGCATAAACAGATCTATCTATCTATCTATCTATATCAAGAACTTATCAAATAACACGTAAATACATCAAAAAATTTCACAGAGAAGAATAACACAGTATTTATGCGGTTCACCCCCACCCTGGGGATACATCCACCAACTCTTCTTCTTTATTAGCTTCAATCAGTCATCTACATGCATAGAGCCACAAAAACCCTACTCCGCATAGGACAAGAGATTTGCACACAACTTGTCAGATCCTCCTTCCCTGAGCTAGGTCTAACACAAAGCCTTTCACAGTCTCTTACAACCACTTACACTCAGCTCTACAGTTTCTCACAATATGCACAGAGCATCTTCAAACAATACTTGCACATAGCACTTAGCTTATCGACCTCCTTACTATGTCACCTAGATACTTATTTATACTTTACAAAATAGACCTAAATATGGATAAACCTATGGGCTGACATCATATACCCATTACATATTCCCAAATCACAAAAAGGACCCAAAAATGGGTTGAGATCCCATGATGTCTGCTTCATCTTGCGCTCCGTATTCAACATGTTTTCGAAATCCCAAAATAGGTCAAACTTGACCAAGGATCTCCCAAAATTTGGTCANCTAGTTCTTCTTCAAACACTTCGATCTTGGCTCGAGCTGCTTCGACTTGTTGTTGTGCTATGAATTCCTATTCAACGAACTCTTGGATGAATGCATCGTTTATAGGTCCCTCTAGATGTTGTTTAGTTGTAGTGACAACCTGCTCTAGCTCTGCTCCTTGGCCTTCTACCTCTATAAACAATTGATAGGCCTTGTCTTGTACGGATTGGAGCCTCTCAGTTACCTTTGTAAATCTACTCTGGATAGTATGGATCTATTGTTGTGCAGTGCATTTCTCTTGGGAGTGCTTCATTCTTTCCAAAGCTAATAGGGACTTCAACTGCACCTGTATCTTTTCGGTGTGATACTTCACCTCTTAGAGCTGTGACTCTAGTGCCTTCAGTTCTAGGTTCTCCATGAGTTGTTCATAGGTTTGGGCACTGAGATTAGTGAGTTTATTACATTCCAGGCTAATATCCTTTAGCCTTTCAACTACGCTCTGGGTGGTTGCTTCTCTTTGGTCTCTTACATCTTGTGGGGTATCAGGTACAGTGCATAGCTACAAATCTGCTATGTGTTGTTGTAGCTATTGGATGGATTCTGGGAGCTAGTTCACCTGCTGTGTAACTCGGTCTTCTTCCTTGATTTCTAAGACTGTCACAGAGCGAAGTGATCTATTTACCACTTATTTTACTTCGAGTTTCCTCATGAGCACCTGTTCCTTTTCTTGTTATAGATGTTATTTTTCTTCATCAAACTTTGCTTGGAGAGAAATCTTTTCCCATTTTGCAACACTACATTGCTCTACGAGTACTCCTTGTACTTGCATCAAAGCCTAGGTGGCTTGCATTGTTTCTTCATATGCTCATCAAAGGCGATCTTTGAATGTATCGGCTAGGTGGTGGAGTTGAGCTAGCTCATCTCCCAATTCTATCTCTCTAGACGTAGTGGAGACTGGGCAGCTAGACTATAGGGCATGTTGTACCCCTCGGAGTTCAGTCTCAATTCGATCATACATCTCTTCTTTCTTTTCTTCTTGTTTCTATGATATTTCCAGCGAAGCATCTTGCATGGCTGCTATGAGGAAGTCAAAGTCATCGAAGGTGAGGACAATCTGCATCTTGATCATGATGGACTTTGATTTCTTCCGGGAGGAAGGTTTTAGAGTTGAACCTTTCCTCTTTTTTAGGGGATCAGCCTCATCTCCTTGCTTCTGTTTGACTTCTTTGTCATCTAAATCTTTGCCATCACCTCCTTTATCTAGTGATATGGAAGCAGTCTTCATGGATGCACTGTCTAATTTTTGGACTTCTTCGGTCTTCTTTGTTTTGCTAGGTCCGGGTATATCCTACGCAGTATCTGGGCTGTCAATGTTGGATATCTCCATAAGGCCTACTAGAATAAGGAGGTTTGCTGACTAGTCTTTAGTGATCTCCTCCAAGTCCTCCTCCATCATCTTATAGTAAGACTAAAGTTGTTACTTGTGTTCATCGGCACGTGCTGTGATGTAAATAAAATGTCGATCTGCACTGAACTTCATCAAAGGCATAAACCAGTGTAGAGTGTTTAGAGTCATGCAAGGCTCTGACTGTATGGCTATATTCATATGGATATATTCAGTTGATTATAGTAGGTATGAAAAACAACATTTTATTGCCATTGTTTATTCATGTCACTTGAGTACCACAGTGTACTGAACTTCGCGACCAGTGGTTCAAAAGGCTCGATGTTAGGGAATTTTGTACCTTCCAACATCTCCCAGGAAATAAAATCTATCAAGATCAAGATCCAGATGAAATGGAATTCATATCCTTGGTCTTGTTCTTCTCTGCAGTCAAGTTCCAACTAGTTCACCAGGTACTTCACCCATTTCATCTAAAGGCCTTCCGTGCACTTCCCTGTGAGGTCGACTACAAAACCAGTGACTTCGATATGTTGGTTCATTCATTCTAACTTCCTTGCAATCAACTGACTGGTAAGGTACACTGCGCCACTATAGATAGAAGCTACCTTGTAGCCTCATGTTCCCTTCTCAACATCACCACAAGTGTCCTTGATCTTCTCTGCTAAAGCGCAATCCATTGCTTTTCCTGGGTAAAACTCTTGAGGATCAAGTCCTTATATACTCAAGCCCATGATCCAATTTATCAATGTCAGATCAACTATTATATGATAGTTTAGCCACAAATAGCTTCCATGGTAACAATACAACAAGATCTTGACACATGAATTCACCTCCAGGTGTCTTCCGAAGTGAGGAATCTTCATGACATTCAGCAGGGTGGACTGCGCCAGGTTCATAGTCCACAATTGGGGGATTATCCTCAAATTCTTCCCCTTATTTATGTTCAGGTACTTATGCAAGGAGAGCATGTTATATACATTATGATCTCCAAGGTTGAAGTCGCTAAACTTCAACGTTGTAGTATTATCTTGGTCTGCTCAAACTGCACGTATCCCCTTCGAGAGGTACGTCATAACCAAGGTGTATTCAAAATCTCTGGGCACACTGTCTTGATTTACTGCACTTCTCAGAGGTGGTATATAGGTGGGTAATATGGTTGATATCAACCTGGCATTCGCTAGATCATCCTTGTGCTTGGTCTTGTTTTCATTTGATGGTCGGGATGGTTCAGCTCCACGAGTAGTGGACGGAGACGTTGGCAGTCCTCTCGTCGAAAATGCTTGTACACCTGTAAACATTGACATGACTCTTTCATTCATGAGTTTGATCAGAAATTCTTCAACAACTTTCGCTACAGTGTTCAACTTGTCAGACATACACACTCAGGGTTAACAATCTCGGGTTCGGAAGGTAACTTAGACACAGTAATGGGATAGAGAACAAGAGCATGATGATCATTGTGCAAAATGAACTTAGTCTGTGGGCTAAAAATCTCAGTTGGAAAAAGTGTTCTTGGTGCATGGTGCAATGGGATAAATAGGTAACTCGACAACGGGTCGCTTGCAACGAGTATGAATCCTTCATTAACTCTGTTATGTCTATTATGGCATGGTCCCAATTGTCAGATGGCAAATTTTCTATCCATAAATGTCTTTCTACACGTTTAGAGCATTTCTCTAACGGTTATAATGTCCTCAATGGCTATATTTATTCATCATGGCGAAGTGCCATGTTTCGTTGTTCTGATATCTCGACGAAGCTCCAATTTTGCAAATTTTCCTTTTGCGAGGTTCCCTATGGAACCTTCTGCAACTTGTCGATCTTATCTCTCTTCTTACTTAGCTTTCTAGCCTTTTTCATAGTGAGCTTCGTCTCAGTAGGCCTTTTTCCATTCTGATTCTTATCTTCTTGTGGGATAGGTACTTCACACTGTTGAGATTCTTTCCTAAGATTCGAGGGTGATCCTTATTCTTTATCTGGAATGGGTACTTCATTCTTCTGTGGGTATTCTAGTGTTCTTGCAACTTCGACCTCTGGGTCTCTAGTGTTAAATAGCTTCGATCTGTTCTTTTTTTCTTCAATCAAGTGTGTGATCCTTCTAGTCATAAATTATTTTAACTCTTGCTTCTTCTTCTTTAAAACTTCTTCTTCTTCTTGCCTTTTGGCCCGATCTCTTTCAATCCAAGGTTTTCCTAGTAGCATGGTAAATGGGGCAGTGTTCTCAAAAAATTTAATAATCTTAAAATCTTCCTCTGTCGAAGTTCCATTGACATTCATAGGTATCCGAGTGAGCTTCCCATATAGGTTTATCATCTTTCCTTTGAATAGTCCTATTCCTCCTAATGAAGGAATCATAGCAGGCCTCCCTATAGCTTCCCAAATTCTCTCTATCATGATATTCACCTATGTTTCCTCATCTAGAACACAGTCAATGTCGAAGTCTCCTATTCTCACTTGAGGGCATTCTTTTTCTTTGAATATCTCTGATACTTTGACATGTCGGTGGTCATTCAGGGTTTCTTTCATATGTAGCAATACTTTCTATGATTCTTTATGGGATTCTGTCATAATCTTAGTTTTTGGATCTGCCTTAGGGTTTTCTTGTCTCATGTTCATTTCTTCAAGCTTAGCAATCATTCTAAGACAATCCAATACTTCGTGGTTCATAGCTTTGTAACAAAGACAATTGGGTCTTCTCCTGGGGCATTCCTTAGCAAGATGTCTCAGTTTTCTACAACTATAACAGAGGGTCAATCCTCTCATTCTTTTAAATGATCCCCAGCCTTCCCTGTACTGCACGCTAGGATCATGGTAGCTAACCTACAAACATTTCTTTCTAGGATCCTGCATACACTTATTAGTCCAAACATTCTTTCTATGCATAGGTATAACATATTTTTCACTATTCTTATCAGATCTACAAATATCAAATCTTCTTTCATCTATTAAGACCCTAGTTTTCCAGAATCTATCAAACATACCTAGATCCATACTGCTAAACCAAAAATTTCCACCTATCTTACTTCTACAGAGCACAAATCTTTTAGATCTATAAATTTTCAATATTCTTACCTTTATCAAAGCACAAACCTTCCAGATCTTACCTCTTTTAATCAAAAAGTCTCACTTTTTCCTTTCTCAAAGCACAAAGATTTTAGATCTCACCTCTTTTCTTCAGATGAGACTTCTTTTCCTTAGCATAGATCTTGTCAAACTAAGTCGAGTACTGCATACTAGAGAAACAGATCTACGCATAGAGCTTTCATAATTTCAGGTCGGATCTTTGCACAGAGCTTCTTCTTCCTCAGTTCTCAGCAATCACAGTTTCAAGTCCCGAAAACGAAACCATTTGCTGGCACAGGGGTAGGCCCAAGGTTCAATGCTAAAACAATGCACCAACAAAACCATAACTACCGGCCCTTTTGTCTCTACAGTTTCTCACAATATGCATAGAGCATCTTCAAACCATATTTTTACTTAGCACTTATCTTATTGGCCTCCTTCTTATGTCACCTAGCTACTTATTTATACATTACAAAATAGGCCTAAACATGGGTAAACCCATGGGTCGACATCCCATACCCATTACATATTCCCAAATCCCAAAAAGGACCCAAAAAGGGGTTGAGATCCCACGATGTCTTCTTTGTCTTAAGCTCCATGTTTGGCAGGCTATCGAAGTCCCAAAATAGGTCAAACTTGACGAAGGATCTCCCAAAACTTGTTCAAAGGGCAACATCCTCATATAGGAACACCAATTTTTCCAGCTCATTCTACTGTTATACCTTCCATTCGAGTTTCCTGAACCTTAAATTTTGGGAGTTTTCATGTTGAGTTTTCCCCTCCTGGTATGGGATTGGAGGGATAAATCCTTGTCACTCCTCTCTCCCCTGAATTTGTACCATGGTTTAGGCCCAACACCTCAGAATATTTTCCTGTCCCAGGATTTACCACCCCTTATTCTATTATTGTTCTTGCTACCGCAGAAAGGGAAACCTCTGTTCCCTCAAGTCCCGTAGCTTTTCCTTCAAATCCTCTGTTGATTCCTTTCCCTCCTGGAGGCTCACTTCTAATCTCCCCTGCCCGAAATCCATATACTCCTCATTCTCCTCCACCTATCATCCCTATGGCAGGTGCTAATCCTCCTAAAAATATAATGGATGCCATAGAAGCTGCTAGATATGCCCCTCTAGTCCTACCTCCACCGATAAATGCTCTCCCTGCTGGAGATTACCTGAAATACATGCCCAATTTCACTGGAGAAGGAGACATAACTACGAAAGAGCACCTCGTTGCCTTCTATAGTTATGCAAGCAATCTAAATATTGAAAATGAAGATGTCTAGATGACAGTCTTTGTCCAAAGCCTTGATGGTGAGGTTAGAAAATGGTTTAGGGGATTGACCACTGGATCCATCGCTAGGATTGAAGCTTTATATGATGTTTTCTTGAGAAAATGGGGGTTTAAGAAGGAATTTATGTATTATATCACAGATTTTGGGTCCCTAAAGAGAAGAGAGGGAGAATCTATCTTTAACTTCTCCAAAAGATTCAACAAGATGTACATTAAAATCCCTACTGAGATAAATCCTACAAAAGCCTCTACTAAAATTACCTATTCTAGTGCTTTTGACCCTGACTTCCGCCTCTTGTTAAGAGAGATAGAAGAGCTACTTCCTTGACTCATATGCAATATGTAGCCCTGGAAGTGGAGTCCAACATATTGGCAGCAAATTGACTCGGCAATAAGGCTAATAGAGACATACAGAGGGGAAGATTTGAAGATTCCACCTCTCTTTCCTCTGCTTCCCCCCCTCAAATGGATGAAGTAACCAACTTACTAAAATCACTTTCAACTAGGATGGAAAGGTTGGAAGTAGAGGGGAAGCAGACATAAAGAAATCCTCAGCATGATGGACTCAGAGGCAACTTCAGAAGACCAAACAATGCACCTCAAATACTCCCTAGAGAACCCAAAAACAGAGATAGGCATGATCAGAAAATCTAAACCCCTCTTCAAAATAACCTTCTTGTTGATGAAGAAGGAGAGGGGGAAGAGCTAGATCCTGAAATTCATTGTCTTGGAGACACCTCCCCATTTCCCCATTTAACTCAATCTGCATACAAGGAGTCTCTCATGGATGACTAGATAAATGAGATGAGAAAGGGAGAGAAGGCCAATAACAGTCCCAATAAATATAACCTTAGGTCAAAGAAAAAAGAAGGGAAGTCAAACATCCCTGATTAGTCTTCTAAAGAAGATATGCCTGTCAAAGATGCAACAAACAAAAACAAAGAAAATAAAACTCATAATCCATCGCCAATAGCTAAAGACCCTATCCTTGAGCTGAGAGAAATATCGAAGCCCCCTTCCTCCTTCAGCTTCGATCATGAAATTCAAAAAATTAGAATCCCTGTCCCCCTCTCATAACTAGTCAAGTACACAGATTTCAAGAAATCCCTCTCTAAGCTGTTGCAGTCTGGGCCATCTCCCCATCCCACATACTAGGTAAACCTCCAAGACGAGAAACCAACAGTCATATTAGGGCCTATCGTAGAAGATAGATATGATTCATCCCCTCCCTTCTATACATCCCTAAACATACATGATAAGGTGTTGCATAATTGTCTGATGGACTCAGGGGCATCTCATAATCTCATGCCCAAAACTGTTATGGAGGAACTTGGATTGGAAATCGCAAAGGCTTATCATGATTTATATTCGTTTGATTCAAGGAGGGTGCAATGTCTTGGGGTCATCAAAGATCTCGTTGTGACATTGTTTCGGCTGCCCATGAAAAGTGCGTTCATGGATATCATGGTGGTTGATGTTCCCCCCAAGTTGGGCATGTTATTGTCAATATCTTGGATAAAAAGACTTGGAGGAACATTACAGATGGACCTCACATATGCTACCATTCCAATCTTTGGAGGGGAACATAGAAGACTGTACAAAGAAGCTCAATTGGACTATATTATTAGCGATGAATCTGACCCCACCAACCATCCTATCTTCTCACTTGACATGGAGATGGGGTCTATTTTATTGTAGTTCACTGACGCTCTCGAGCTTCCTCTAAAACTCAAAAAATAGTCCATGATTTTTCATGAAGTTTCTTTCTCCGCCACCTCTGTTTGGAAAATGTTCTTTGATTCATCCTGCTCTAAGGATGTTTCTGGCACTGGAGTAGTCTTTGTTTCCCCTGCTCAAGAAACCATACCTCTGTAGTACAAATTAGAGTTTGAAACTACCAACAATGTGGCAGAGTATGAAGCTCTTGTTTTGGGCTTAAGGGCTGCAAAGGACATGGGGATCAAAGAGATATATTTGTTTGGTGATGCTGAGTTGATTTTCCAGCATATCAGAAATATTTATTAGACCAAACACCCTCGACTCAGAAGTTACAGAAACGAAGTATGGGACCTCATTGATAGTTTTTTTTTGGATTTCAACATTTCATTTGTCCTGAGAGAAGAAAATATGATGGTTGATACTTTGGTTGTTTCAGCAAGCAATTTTAGAGTCCCTCTGTCACTCAAATTCAAGTATGATGTAGAAGTGAAGTATGGACCCTCTATACCTGACAATGTCAAGAATTGGAAAGTGTTTGAGGATGATCTTGAAATCAAAATATTTTTGGAAACTCTTGAGGAGTTGTCAACATTACACATTGACTAGGAACCTGACTCTGAAATAAATCCTCACGCTGATGTTCTTCTGAAGAAAAATGATGATCATCATATTGTGCAATTTCCTAGCAATCACATCCCAAAGGTACTAGTCCCTTTGGAAAGACTATTTGACAGAAATGATGTGGTAGTAAAGGGTAAAATCTCAGGTAATGATGTTGGTGTGGCTAAGTGCAATATTGGCACAGAGCTAGATCCAAAATTTTTCAAATTGTCAAGNCTTTCCAAAGGGACTAGTACCTTTGGGAAAGACTATTTGACAGAAATGATGTGGTAGTAAAGGGTAAAATCTCAGGTAATGATGTTGGTGTGGCTAAGTGCAATATTGGCACAGAGCTAGATCCAAAATTTTTCAAATTGTCAAGAAGTCTATCAAAGGAGTGGAGGGCCAAGTATACTGATATATTAAAGGAATTTGTTGATGTATTTTCCTGGACCTATGAAGACCTCAGAACATATGACACCAGTTTCATTGAGCATAAGATTCCATTGAAAGAGGAAGCCAAACCATTTAGGAAAAAATTAAGACAGATAAATCCTATGTTGTTGCCCATTATGGAAAGGGAGGTGAAGAAGCTTTTGGATGCTCATATTATCATGACTTTGAGATATTTTGAGTGGGTAGCTAACCTGATCCTAGTAAGAAAGAAGAGTGGAGAAATCAGACTCTGTGTTGATTTTAGAAATCTAAATAGGAGCTCAAAGAAGGACAATTACCCGTTGTCAAAGATGGAACACATATTGCAGAGGGTAACCGGTGCATCTAGGATTTCCATGATTGACGGATTTTATGGCTACAATCAAATCAAAGTCTTGCCTGAAGATAGAGAAAAGACAACCTTCACCACTCCTTGGGGCACATTCATGTATTCCAAAATTCCCTTTGGATTAATGAACGCAAGAGCAACCTTTTAGCGAGCCATGGACATCCTTCATTGGAGAAAGGTACAAATTTGTAGTCATATATCTAGATGACATAACATTCTTCTCCAAATATGATAAAGAACATCATTAACATCTGAGAAAGGTCTTCTCGAAATGAATAAGGTTTGGTCTTTCCCTAAATCCTAAGAAGTCTTTATTTGCCCTTATAGAGGGAAAATTGCTAGGGCACATAGTATCAGCTGAGGGGGTCAGAATTGATTCAAGAAGGGTGGGAGCTATACAAACATTATCACTTCCTAGATCCAACAAAGAGATCCAATCCTTCCTGGGTAAAATTAATTTTCTGGGAAGGTTTGTTTCAAATTTTGTTGAATCAATGAAGCATATCATATCCATGCTCAAGAAGGGAAATGAAATGAGGCAGACTATTGATCCAGAGAATCCTTTAGCTAGATTATAAAGGCACTGACTAAGGCATATGTGCTTATCAGTCCTAATTATTCCAAGGATTTTCTGATTTTCTCTTTTGCTTATTTTGATACAGTGGCGACTGTTTTGTTGCAGAAGAACGCAGAGGGGCTGGAGTAGCCTATTTCCTTTTTGTAGTAAAGCACTAAGGGATGCAGAGGTAAAATATGACATCATGGAGAAATAGGCCTATGCCTTGGTGAAATCTCTCAAATCCTTCAGAGTCTATGTTCTACATTCAAAGATCGTTGCATATGTTCCTTCATCTTCTGTGAAGGACATTCTTATTCATCCTGACATGGACAGAAAAAGGAGCAAATGGATTTCCAAAATCCTTGAATTCGATCTGGAAATAAGGCCTACCAATCTAGTTAAACGCCAAGGTTTAGCCAAGCTATTGGTTGAATCTAATTGCAGATCTTTGGGGATAAACTTCATCAACACCCGCTCAGAAAATCTGCAAGCTAAGTTCACTGATAAAAATCCTCAGGGAAACACTCCATTGGCAGAATGCACCTGGTACAAAGACATTATATATATTCTGCAAGAATTAAAGCCCCCAGATGGTATGGAAAAAAACAAGGCAAGAGCTTTAAATATCAAAGCTATCAGGTATTTCTTTATTGACCAGGTCTTGTACTGGAAGGACCCACTAGGTGTGCTTCTGAGATGCTTAGACCCACAAGAGACCCAAAGGATTATATTTGAGTTCCATGATAGCCTATGTGGGGGACATAATTTCTGGAAAACCACAGCTTGCAAAATCCTCAGGGTTGGGTACTACTGGCTTACTCTAATCACTAATGTCTGTGTGAAAATCAAGGCTGGTTTTAAATGTCGAAAATTCAATGGGAAGTAGTAGCTCAAGTCTCTGCAATAGAAGCTTGTACTAGCTTCAGGATCCTTTCATCAATGGGGCCAAGTCTTTATTGGGGAAATTCATCCTCCTTCAAGTGGTCAACACAGGTGGATTTTAACTGCAATAGAATATTTTACCAAGTGGATAGAATTTATCCCCACTAGGAGCGCTTCTCACAAAATGATCATTGGCTTTCTCAAAGACATTATGGCAAGGTTTGGTTGCCCCAATAGAATTGTTAATGATAATGTTGCTTCCTTCAGGGCTAAACCATTGATCAAGTTTTGTGAGAAGTTTGGAATTTAATTCATCCACTCCACCCCTTACTATCCGCAAGGCAATGGATTAGCAGAATCCTCTAACAAAATCCTGATCAACATTATCAAAATACTGCTAGAGGATAACAAGAAGGTCTAGGATTCAAAGATAAAAAAAATTATGTGGGTTGACAGAGTGACAATGAAGAGGTCTCTAAGCACCTCTCCTTTTCATCTTGTGTATGGATTCGAGGCCATCTTTCCTTCTCATCTCGCTCTGCCTGTGGAAAAATTCTTTCAAGATTATCAAGGAGAGCCTCATGATATTATCAGAATAATTCATCAACTGGTAGAATTCCAACAAGTTAAATAGAAAGTGATGGACAGGGCAAATGAACATCAACAGAAAATCAAGCAGGCCTTTGACAAGAAGAGAAAAAAAGAATATTTCCAACTAGGAGATCTAGTACTTAAATGGGATGTACCTAGACAAGACAAGGGAAAACATGATAAATTTGAAGCCCTCTAGATTGGGCCCTTCAAAGTTTATGATATAGTTCTGAATAATACCTAAAGGTTGTAGAATTTGGAGGGAAATGAAGTTTTTGGTGGCCCTGTAAATGGGAATTTTCTGAAGAAGTTATTTATTTAAGCCATAAGTGGCTCCTAGACCTTTGTAAATATTTTTTTTTTCCTTTGTTTCGGGTTTATAAGTGACTCCATATCCCAACAGCAAGGCACTGGAACTACAAAAGAGTTCTTGGCATCTCACAGGGAGCAAGCCATCCCCCATGGAGCCTAATGTTATCACATTTATTTGTAAGGGGGTTTTTTTCATATAAATTTACCCCTTTGGTGAAACTAAGGCAAGAAGCGGGCTAAAAACCCACAAAATCCCACTTATCCTAAGTTTTGGGGCTTGGGCATGTTCTTCTAAGCAATGCGTAGATATGGGCGGCTGAGATCTGCCTGCCCAGATCTACAGCGCAGGATCCATATCGGAGACCCCCCCC
>JASDQU011314708.1:7846-21699 GCA_032191745.1 Picea mariana | reverse complement strand
AGTGGGATTTTGTGGGTTTTTAGCCCGCTTCTTGCCTTAGTTTCACCAAAGGGGTCAATTTATATGAAAAAAACCCCCTTACAAATAAATGTGATAACATTAGGCTCCATGGGGGATGGCTTGCTCCCTATGAGATGCCAAGAACTCTTTTGTAGTTCCAGTGCCTTGCTGTTGGGATATGGAGTCACTTATAAACCCGAAACAAAGGAAAAGAAAATATTTACAAAGGTCCAGGAGCCACTAATGGCTTAAATAAATAACTTCTTCAAAAAATGCCCATTTACAGGGCCACCAAAAACTTCATTTCCCTCCAAATTCTACAACCTTTAGTTATTATTCAGAACTATATCATAAACTTTGAAGGGCCCAATCTAGAGGGCTTCAAATTTACCATGTTTTCCCTTGTCTTGTCTAGGTACATCCCATTTAAGTACTAGATCTCCTAGTTGGAAATATTCTTTTTTGCTCTTCCTATCGAAGGCCTGCTTGATTTTCTGTTGATGTTCATGTGCCCTGTCCATCACTTTCTATTTAACTTGTTGGAATTCTACCAGTTGATGAATTATTCTGATCATATCATCAGGCTCTCCTTGATAATCTTGAAAGAATTTTTCCACAGGCAGAGCGAGATGAGAAGGAAAGATGGCCTCGAATCCATACACAAGATGAAAAGGAGAGGTGCTTAGAGACCTCTTCATTGTCACTCTGTCAACCCACATAATTTTTTTTATCTTTGAATCCTAGACCTTCTTATTATCCTCTAGCAGTCTTTTGATAATGTTGATCAGGATTTTGTTAGAGGATTCTGCTAATCCATTGCCTTGCGGATAGTAAGGGGTGGAGTGGATGACTGAAATTCCAAACTTCTCACAAAACTTGATCAATGGTTTAGCCCTGAAGGAAGCAACATTATCAGTAACAATTCTGTTGGGACAACCAAACCTTGCCATAATATCTTTGAGAAAGCCAATGATCATTTTGTGAGAAGCGCTCCCAGTGGGGATAAATTCTATCCACTTGGTAAAATATTCTATTGCAGTTAAAATCCACCTGTGTTTACCACTTGAAGGAGGATGAATTTCCCCAATAAAGTCTAGGCCCCATTGATGAAAGGATCCTGAAGCTAGTACAAGATTCTATTGCAGAGACTTGAGCTACTACTTCCCATTGAATTTCCGACATTTAAAACCAGTCCTGATTTTCGCACAGACATTAGTGATTAGAGTAAGCCAGTAGTACCCAACCCTGAGGATTTTGTAAGCTGTGGTTTTCCAGAAATTATGTCCACCACATAGGCTATCATGGAACTCAAATATAATCCTTTGGGTCTCCTGTGGGTCTAAGCATCTCAGAAGCACACCTAATGGGTCCTTTCAGTACAAGACCTGGTCAATAAAGAAATACCTGATAGCTTTGATATTTAAAGCTCTTGCCTTGGTTTTTTCCATACCATCAGGGGGCTTTAATTCTTGCAAAATATATATAATGTCTTTGTACCAGGTGCATTCTGCCAATGGAGTGTTTCCCTGAGGATTTTTATTAGTGAACTTATCTTGCTGATTTTCTGAGTGGGTGTTGATGAAGTTTATCCCCAAAGATCTGCAATTAGATTCAACCAATAGCCTGGCTAAACCTTTGCCTTTAACTAGATTGGTAGGCTTTATTTCTAGATCGAATTCAAGGATTTTGGAAATCCATTTGCTCCTTTTTCTGTCCATGTCAGGATGAATGAGAATGTCCTTCACAGAAGATGAAGGAACATATGTAACGATCTTTGAATGTAGAACATAGACTCTTAAGGATTTGAGAGATTTCACCAAGGCATAGGCCTATTTCTCCATGATTTCATATTTTACCTCTACATCCCTTAGTGCTTTACTGCAAAAGGAAATAGGCTACTCCATCCCCTCTATGTTCTTCTGCAACAAAACAGTCGCCACTGTATCAAAATAAGCAAAAGAGAAAATCAGAAAATCCTTGGAATAATTAGGACTGATAAGCACATATGCCTTAGTCAGCGCCTTCTTAATCTAGCTAAAGGATTCTCTGGACTCAACAGTCCGCTTCATTTCATTTCCCTTCCTGAGCATGGATATGATATGCTTCATTGATTCAACAAAATTTGAAACAAAACTTCCCAAAAAATTAATTTTACCCAGGAAGGATTGGATCTCTTTGTTGGATCTAGGAAGTGATAATGTTTGTATAGCTCCCACCCTTCTTGAATCAATTCTGAACCCCTCAGCTGATACTATGTGCCCTAGCAATTTTCCCTCTATCAAGGCAAATAAAGACTTCTTAGGATTTAGGGAAAGACCAGACCTTCTTCATTTCGAGAAGACATTTCTCAGATGTTGATGATGTTCTTTATCATATTTGGAGAAGAATGTTATGTCATCTAGATATATGACTACAAATTTGTCCCTTTCTCCAATGAAGGATGTCCATGGCTCGCTAAAAGGTTTCTCTTGCGTTCATTAATCCAAAGGGAATTTTGGGATACATGAATGTGCCCCAAGGAGTGGTGAAGGTTGTCTTTTCTCTATCTTCAGGCATAACTTTGATTTGATTGTAGCCATAAAATCCATCAATCATGGAAATCCTAGATGCACCGGTTACCCTCTGCAATATGTGTTCTATCTTTGACAATGGGTAATTTTCCTTCTTTGAGATCTTATTTAGATTTCTAAAATCAACACAGAGTCTGATTTCTCCACTCTTCTTTCTTACCAGGATCAGGTTAGCTACCCACTCAAAATATCTCAAAGTCATGATAATATGAGCATCCAAAAGCTTCTTCACCTCCCTTTCCATAATAGGCAACAACATAGGATTTATCTATCTTAATTTTTTCCTAAATGGTTTGGCTTCCTCTTTCAATGGAATCTTATGCTCAATGAAACTGGTGTCATATGTTCTGAGGTCTTCATAGGTCCAGGAAAATACATCAAAAAATTCCTTTAATATATCAGTATACTTGGCCCTCCACTCCTTTGATAGACTTCTTGACAATTTGACAAATTTTGGATCTAGCTCTGTGCCAATATTGCACTTAGCCACGCCAACATCATTACTTGAGATTTTACCCTTTACTACCACATCATTTCTATCAAATAGTCTTTCCAAAGGGACTAGTCCCTTTGGGATGTAATTGCTAGGAAATTGCACAATATGATGATCATCATTTTTCTTCAGAAGAACATCAGCGTGAGGATTTATTTCAGAGTCAGGTTCCTAGTCAATGTGTAATGTTGACAACTCCTCAAGAGTTTCCAAAAATCTTTTGATTTCAAGATCATCCTCAAACACTTTCCAATTCTTGACATTGTCAGGTATAGGGGTCCATACTTCACTTCTACATCATACCTGAATTTGAGTGACAGAGGGACTCTAAAATTGCTTGCTGAAACAACCAAAGTATCAACCATCATATTTTCTTCTCTCAGGACAAATGAAATGTTGAAAGCCAAAAGAAAACTATCAATGAGGTCCCATAATTCATTTATGTAACTTCTGAGTCGAGGGTGTTTGGTATGATAAATATTTCTGATATGCTGGAAAATCAACTCAGCATCACCAAACAAATATATCTCTTTGATCCCCATGTCCTTTGCAGCCCTTAAGCCCAAAACAAGAGCTTCATACTCTGCCACATTGTTGGTAGTTTCAAACTCTAATTTGTACTATAGAGGTATGGTTTTTTGAGTAGGGGAAACAAAGACTACTCCAGTGCCAGAAACATCCTTAGAGGAGGCTGAATCAAAGAACATTTTCCAAACAGAGGTGGTGGAGAAAGAAACTTCATGAAAAATCATGGACTATTTTTTGAGTTTTAGAGGAGGCTCGAGAGCATCAGTGAACTACAATAAAATAGACCCCATCTCCGTGTCAAGTGAGAAGATAGGATGGTTGGTGGGGTTAGATTCATCGCTAATAATATAGTCCAATTGAGCTTCTCTGTACAGTCTTCTATGTTCCCCTCCAAAGATTGGAATGGTAGCATATGTGAGGTCCATCTGTAATGTTCCTCCAAGTCTTTTTATCCAATATCTTGACAATAACATGCCCAACTTGGGGGGAACATCAACCACCATGATATCCATGACCACACTTTTCATGGGCAGCCGAAACAATGTCACAACGAGATCTTTGATGACCCCAAGACATTGCACCCTCCTTGAATCAAACGAATATAAATCATGATAAGCCTTTGCGATTTCCAATCCAAGTTCTTCCATAACAGTTTTGGGCATGAGATTATGAGATGCCCCTGAGTCCATCAGACAATTATACAACACCTTATCATGTATGTCCAGGTATGTATAGAAGGGAGGGGATGAATCATATCTATCTTCTACCATAGGCCCTAATATGACTGTTGGTTTCTCGTCTTGGAGGTTTACCTAGTATGTGGGATGGGGAGATGGCCCGGACTGCAACAACTTAGAGAGGGATTTCTTGAAATCTGTGTACTTGACTAGTTATGAGAGGGGGACAGGGATTCTAATTTTTTGAATTTCATGATCGAAGCTGAAGGAGGAAGGGGGCTTCGATATTTCTCTCAGCTCAAGGATAGGGTCTTTAGCTATTGGCGATGGATTATGAGTTTAATTTTCTTTGTTTTTGTTTGTTGCATCTTTGACAGGCATATCTGCTTTAGAATACTAATCAGGGATGTTTGACTTCCCTTCTTTTTTATTTGACCTAAGGTTATATTTATTGGGACTGTTATTGGCCTTCTCTCCCTTTCTCATCTCATTTATCTAGTCATCCATGAGAGACTCCTTGTATGCAGATTGAGTTAAATGAGGAAATGGGGAGGTGTCTCCAAGACAATGAATTTCAGGATCTAGCTCTTCCCCCTCTCCTTCTTCATCAACAAGAAGGTTATTTTGAAGAGGGGTTTAGATTTTCTGATCATCCCTATCTCTGTTTTTGGGTTCTCTAGGGAGTATTTGAGGGGAATTGTTTGGTCTTCTAAAGTTGCCTCTGAGTCCATCATGCTGAGGATTTCTGTATGTCTGCTTCCCCTGTACTTCCAACCTTTCCATCCTAGTTGAAAGTGATTTTAGTAAGTTGGTTACTTCATCCATTTGAGGGGGGGAAGCAGAGAAAAGAGAGGTGGAAGCTTCAAATCTTCCCCTCTGTATGTCTCTATTAGCCTTATTGCCGAGTCAATTTGATGCCAATATGTTAGACTCCACTTCCAGGGCTACATATTGCATATGAGTCAAGGAAGTAGCTCTTCTATCTCTCTTAACAAGAGGGAGAAGTCAGGGTCAAAAGAACTAGAATAGGTAATTTTAGCAGAGGCTTTTTTAGGATTTATCTCAGTAGGGATTTTAATGTACATCTTGTTGAATCTTTTGGAGAAGTTAAAGATAGATTCTCCCTCTCTTCTCTTTAGGGACCCAAAATCTGTGATATAATACATAAATTTCTTCTTAAACCCCCATTTTCTCAAGAAAACATCTTATAAAGCTTCAATCCTAGCGATGGATCCAGTGGTCAATCCCCTAAACCATTTTCTAACCTCACCATCAAGGCTTTGGACAAAGACTGTCATCTAGACATCTTCATTTTCAATATTTAGATTGCTTGCATAACTATAGAAGGCAACGAGGTGCTCTTTCGCAGTTATGTATCCTTCTCCAGTAAACTTGGGCATGTATTTCAGGTAATCTCCAGTAGGGAGAGCATTTATCGGTGGAGGTAGGACCAGAGGGGAATATCTAGCAGCTTCTATGGCATTCATTATATTTCTAGGAGGATTAGCACCTGCCATAGGGATGATAGGTGGAGGAGAATGAAGAGGATATGGATTTCGGGCAGGGGATATTAGAAGTGAGCCTCCAGGAGGGAAAGGAATCAACAGAGGATTTGAAGAAAAAGCTATGGGACTTGAGGGAACAGAGGTTTCCCTTTCTACAGTAGAAAAAACAATAATAGAATAAGGGGTGGTAAATCCCGGGGCAGGAAAACATTTAGAGGTGTTGGGCCTAAACCATGGTACAAATTTAGGGGAGAGAGGAGTGACAAGGATTTATCCCTCCAATCCCATACCAGGAGGGGAAAACTCAACATGAACACTCCCAAAATTTAAGGTTCAGGAAACTCCAATGGAAGGTATAACATTAGAATGAGCTGGAAAAATTGGAGTTCCTATATGAGGATGTTGGCCTTTGAACAAGTTTTGGGAGATCCTTCGTCAAGTTTGACCTATTTTGGGACTTCGATAGCCTGCCAAACATGGAGCTTAAGACGAAGAAGACATTGCGGGGTCTCAACCCCTTTTTGGGTCCTTTTTGGGATTTGGGAATATGTAATGGGTATGGGATGTCGACCCATGGGTTTACCCATGTTTAGGCCTATTTTGTAATGTATAAATAAGTAGCTAGGTGACATAAGAAGGAGGCCGATAAGATAAGTTCTAAGTGAAAGTATGGTTTGAAGATGCTCTATGCATATTGTGAGAAACTGTAGAGCCAAAAGGGCCGGTAGTTATGGTTTTGTTGGTGCATTGTTTTAGCATTGAACCTTGGGCCTGCCCCTCTGCCAGCAAATGGTTTCATTTTCGGGACTCGAAAGTGTGATTGTTGAGAACTGAGGAAGAAGAAGCTCTGTGAAAAGATCCGACCTGAAATTATGAAAGCTCTATGTGTAGATCTGTTTCTCTAGTATGCAGTACTCGACTTAGTTTGACAAGATCTATGCTAAGGAAAAGAAGTCTCATCTGAAGAAAAGAGGTGAGATCTAAAATCTTTGTGCTCTCAGAAAGGAAAAAGTGAGACTTTTTGATTAAAAGAGGTAAGATCTGGAAGGTTTGTGCTTTGATAAAGGTAAGAATATTGAAAATTTATAGATCTAAAAGATTTGTGCTCTGTAGAAGTAAGATAAGTGGAAATTTTTGGTTTAGCAGTATGGATCTAGGTATGTTTGATAGATTCTGGAAAACTAGGGTCTTAATAGATGAAAGAAGTTTTGATATTTGTAGATCTGATAAGAATAGTGAAAAATATGTTATACCTATGCATATAAAGAATGTTTGGACTAATAAGTGTATGCAGGATCCTAGAAAGAAATGTTTGCAGGTTAGCTACCATGATCCTACCGTGCAGTACAAGGAAGGCTGGGGATCATTTAAAAGAATGAGAGGATTGACCCTCTGTTATAGCTGCAGAAAACTGAGACATCTTGCTAAGGAATGCCCCGGAAGAAGACCCAATTGTATTTGTTGAAAAGCTATGAACCACGAAGTATTGGATTGTCTTAGAATGATTGCTAAGCTTGAAGAAATGAACATGAGAAAATAAAACCCTAAGGCAGATCCAAAAACTAAGATTATGACAGAATCCCAGAAAGAATCATAGAAAGTATTGCTACAGATGAAAGAAACCCTGAATGACCACCGACATGTCAAAGTATCAGAGATATTTAAAGAAAAAGAATGCCCTCAAGCAAGAATAGGAGACTTCGACATTGACTATGTTCTAGATGAGGAAACATAGGTGAATATCATGATAGAGAGAACTTGGGAAGCTATAGGGAGGCCTGCTATGATTCCTTCATTAGGAGGAATAGGACTATTCAAAAGAAAGATGATAAACCTATATGGGAAGCTCACTCGGATACCTATGAATGTCAATGGAACTTCGATAGAGGAAGCTTTTAAGATTATTAAATTTTTTGAAAACACTACCCCATTTACCATGCTACTAGGAAAACCTTGGATTGAAAGAGATCGGGCCAAAAGGCAAGAAGAAGAAGAAGTTTTAAAGAAGAAGAAGAAAGAGTTAAAATAATTTATGACTAGAAGGATCACACACTTGATTGAAGAAAAAAAGAACAGATCGAAGCTATTTAACACCAGAGACCCAGAGGTCGAAGTTGCAAGAACACTAGAATACCCATAGAAGAATGAAGTACCCATTCCAGATAAAGAAGAAGGATCACCCTCGAATCTTAGGAAAGAATCTCAATAGTGTGAAGTACCTATGCCACAAGAAGATAAGAATCAGAATGGAAAAAGGCCTACTGAGACGAAGCTCACTATGAAGAAGGCTAGAAAGCTAAGTAAGAAGAGAGATAAGATCGACAAGTTGCAGAAGGTTCCATAGGGAACCTCGCAGAAGGAAAATTTGCAAAATTGGAGCTTCGTCGAGATATCAGAACAACGAAACATGGCACTTCGACATGATGAATAAATATAGCCATTGAGGACATTATAACCATTAGAGTAATGCTCTAAACGAGTAGAAAGACATTTATGGATAGAAAATTCGCCATCTGACCATTGGGACCATGCCATAATAGACATAACAGAGTTAATGAAGGATTCATACCTGTTGCAAGCGACCCGTTGTCGAGTTACCTATTTATCCCATTGCACCATGCACCAAGAACACTTTTTCCAACTGAGATTTTTATCCCACAGACTAAGTTCATTTTGCACAATGATCATCATGCTCTTGTTCTCTATCCGATTACTGTGTCTAAGTTACCTTCCGAACCCAAGATTGTTAACCCCGAGTGTGTATGTCTGACAAGTTGAGCACTGCAGAAAAAGTTGTTGAAGAATTTCTGATCAAACTCATGAATGAAAGAGTCATGTCGATGTTTACAGGTGTACAAGCATCTTCGACGAGAGGACTGCCAACCTCTCCGTCCACTACTCGTGGAGCCGAACCATCCCGACCACCAGATGAAAACAAGACCAAGCACAAGGATGATCTAGCGAATGCCAGGTTGATCTCAACCATATTACCCACCTATATACCACCTCTGAGAAGTGCAGTAAATCAATACAGTGTGCCCAGAGATTCTGAATACACCTTGGTTATGACGTACCTCTCAAAGGGGATACGTGCAGTTTGAGCAGACCAAGATAAAACTACAACGTTGAATTTTAGTGACTTCAACCTTGGAGATCATAATGTATATAACATGCTCTCCCTACATAAGTACCTGAACATAACTAAGGGGAAGAATTCGAGGATAATCCCCCAATTGTGGACTATGAACCTGGCGCAGTCCACCCTGCTGAATGTCATGAAGATTCCTCACTTCGGAAGACACCTGGAGGTGAATTCATGTGTCAAGATGTTGTTGTATTGTTACCATGGAAGCTATTTGTGGCTAAACTATCATATAATAGTTGATCTGACGTTGATCAATTGGATCATGGGCTTGAGTATATAAAGACTTGATCCTCAAGAGTTTTACCCAGGAAAAGCAATGGATTGCGCTTTAGCAGAGAAGATCAAGGACACTTGTTGTGATGTCGAGAAGGGAACACGAGGCTACAAGGTAGCTTCTATCTATAGTGGCGCAGTGTGCCTTACTAGTCAATTGATTGCAAGGAAGTTAGAATGAATGAACCAACATACCAAAGTCACTGGTTTTGTATTCGACCTCACAGGGAAGTGCACGGAAGGCCTTTAGATGAACTAGGTGAAGTACCTGGTGAACCAGTTGGAACTTGACTGCAGAGAAGAACAGGACCAAGGATATGAATTCCATTTCATCTGGATCTTGATCTTGATAGATTTTATTTCCGGGGAGATGTTGGAAGGTACAAAATTCCCTGACATCGAGCCTTTTGAACCACTGGTCACGAAGTTCAGTACACTATGGTACTCAAGTGACATGAATAAACAATTGAAATAAAATGTTTTTTTTCATACCTACTATAATCAACTGAAGATAGCCATATGAATATAGCCATACAGTCAAAGACTTGCATGACTCTAAACACTCTACACCGGTTCAGGCCTTTGATGAAGTTCAATGCAGATCGACATTTTATTTACATCATAGCACGTGCCAATGAACACAAGTAACAACTTTAGTCCTACTATAAGATGATGGAGGAGGACTTGGAGGAGATCACTAAATACTAGTCAGCAAACCTCCTTATTCCAGCAGGCCCTATGGAGATATCTGACATTGACAGCCCAGATACTGCGTAGGATACACCCGGACCTAGCAAAACAAAGAAGACCGAAGAAGTCTAAAAATTAGACAGTGCATCCATGAAGACTGCTTCCATATCACTAGAGAAAGGAGGTGATGGCAAAGATTTAGATGACAAAGAAGTCGAACATAAGCAAGGAGACGAGGCTGATCCCCTGAAAAAGAGGAAAGGTTCACCTCTAAAACCTTCCTCCTGGAAGAAATCAAAGTCCACCATGACCAAGATGCAGATTGTCCTCACCTTTGATGACTTTGACTTCCTCATAGCAACCATGCAAGATGCTTCGCTAGAAATATCATAGAAACAAGAAGAAAAGAAAGAAGAGATGTATGATCGAATTGAGACTGAACTTCGATGGGTACAACAAGCCCTATAGTCTAGCTGCCCAGTCTCCACTACGTCGGGAGAGATAGAATTGGGAGATGAGCTAGCTCAACTCCACCACCTAGCCGATACAGTCAAAGATCGCCTTCGATGAGCACAGGAAGAAACAATGCAAGCCACCTAGGCTTTGATGCAAGTACAAGGAGTACTCGTAGAGCAATGTAGTGTTGCAAAACAGGAAAAGATTTCTCTCCAAGCAAAGTTTGATGAAGAAAAATCACATCTATAACAAGAAAAGGAACAGTTGCTCATGAGGCAACTCGAAGTAAAATAAGTGGTCAATAGAGCACTTCGCTCTGTGACAGTCTTAGAAATCAAGGAAGAAGACCGAGTTACACAGCAGGTGAACTAGCTCCCAGAATCCATCCAATAGCTACAACAATGCATAGCAGATTTGGAGCTATGCACTGTACTTGATACCCCACAAGATGTAAGAGACCAAAGAGAAGCAACCACCCAGAGCGTAGTTGAAAGGCTAAAGGATATTACCCTGGAATGTAATAAACTCACTGATCTTAGTGCCCAAACCTATGAACAACTCATGGAGAACCTAGAACTGAAGGCACTAGAGTCACAACTCTAAGAGGTGAAGTATCACGTCGAAAAGATACAGGTGTAGTTGAAGTCCCTAGCAGCTTTGGAAAGAATGAAGCACTCCCAAGAGAAATGCACTGCACAACAACAGATCCATACTATCCGGAGTAGATTTACAAAGGTAACTGAGAGGCTCCAATCCGTACAAGACAAGGCCCATCAATTGTTTATAGAGGTAGAAGGCCAAGGAGCAGAGCTAGAGCAGGTTGTCACTACAACTAAACTACATCTAGGGGGACCTATAAACGATGCAGTCATCCAAGAGTTTGTTAAATAGGAATTCATAGCACAACAACAAGTTGAAGCAGCTCGAGCCAAGATCGAAGTGTTTGAAGAAGAACTAGTCAGACCAAAGTGACTTGGGACAAGTCACAGGTGAGTGTTGGGGGGTTGTTGGCCCTTGACCAAATTTTGGAAGATCCTTGGTCAAGTTTGACCTATTTTGGGATTTCGAAAACATGTTGAATACGGAGCGCAAGATGAAGCAGACATCACGGGATCTCAGCCCTTTTTTGGGTCCTTTTTTGTGATTTGGGAATATGTAATGGGTATATGATGTCAGCCAATAGGTTTATCCATATTTACGTCTATTTTGTAAAGTATAAATAAGTATCTAGGTGACATAAGAAGGGGGCCGATAAGCTAAGTGCTAAGTGCAAGTATTGTTTGAAGATGCTCTGTGCATATTGTGAGAAACTGTAGAGCTGAGTGTAAGTGGTTGTAAGAGACTGTGAAAGGCTTTGTGTTAGACCTAGCTCAGGGAAGGAGGATCTAACAAGTTGTGTGTAAATATCTTGTCCTATGTGGAGTAGGGTTTTTGTGGCTCTATGCATGTAGATGACTGATCGAAGCTAATAAAGAAGAAGAGTTGGTGGATGTATCCCCAGGGTGGGGGTGAACCACATAAATACTGTGTTATTCTTCTCTGTGAAATTTTTTGATGTATTTATGTGTTATTTGCTAAGTTCTTGATATAGATAGATAGATAGATAGATCTGTTTATGCTTTGTTCTTATGATGAATCTGGATGTTAGATCTGATATAGGTGAATGTGATTAGTGCTTGAATCTTCCAGATCTGATCCATTTATTTATGCTAAGTGCATAGATACATTAGATCTAGGTGAATGCTACGATGATCTATTTTATCTGCGAAGTAGATATTGGTTAAATAATAACGAACTGATGGTGCTAAGTGATCTATTAATTATTATAATCATAGATCCGTGTCCCAACTAAGGTTGTATACACCCGAGTCCTGCAACCACCCCTACCTCTACCTCAGGTGAGACTTTATCTGCTTCGCAAGTGTTGTCGAAAGGGATAGTAGTTAGGATTTTGTTGGTGCGTTGTTGTAGTGTTGAACCCTGGGTCTACCCTTGTGCAAACAAAAGATAATGAAAATCACCAGAAATAACCAGTTCAATAGCAGAAGTACCTTCTCGTAGGCCCTTTCTTGTTCTGATAATTTTCTTTGGGTCCACTTCAGGGGTTGCTAAAGGTAATTGTGGAGTAGACCTTGTGTGTCTGTCTCTGGAAGCCACAACTGAAATAGTGGATTTGCCACTGGATTCACAACAATGGAGTTACCACAGTGGAGTCGTCAGGTGCATAGTTGCAATCTTCAATGTACTAAGTTTTGATGCACACTTAGAACTAGTAAGATTTATCATTCATGCCCATGGAAAATATTCAATTAGTCCCGGAGAACTGTGCCAGAAATGTTAGCGTTGGAAGTCACCTCTGGATTGTGGCAGAGGTAAGCCCAAGGCCGATCGACCTGTATGTCACAGTGAATAATTTTAGGAGAGGTCTAATGGATGCAGACTTAGGATTGTGTTTCTTTAACTCAAAAACACTAGGATGATACGCGTATATAAATGAGGTCTTGATATAACTTTAGTCATAAATTTTGTATAATGATGAGTAGGTAGAAGAACATGAGGAAAACGTGAAAGTGTGCTATGGACATCTAGTCTTACAACAACCTCTAGAGGAAACATTTTAGACGCAAGATCCTCTTGGATCTGATAACTTCAAGAAATTGAAAACGTTGCAACATCAATTGCAATCAAACCTACATTACACTACAATCACAACACTTGACTGGATCATCCATGCCCAAGCTCTCAGAATCAGAAACAAAGAAATGAAGGGGAAACTGACCACTGTTAAATAAGAAGTCTCAAGTAACAATACATAATCAGAGAACCAGAGGCTTGATCAAAGATTTTCAAATCGAGAGCCTAGCTCAGCCATCGACACTAACAAAATATGAGAACAACTCCTATATACTCAGAGCAGCTCGAGATTTTGCATTGAAGGCGTTACATCTACATGCTTCCTGCCAGATTGTGCATGCAGTCTCCTGTTAGACATGAAATTCAGTTAGACACAATCACGCTTCAGAACGAGCCTACGAATGAGTTGTCTGGTTGAAATTCCTTTGCTTGGTCTTTCCATTTATGGTGGAAACGATGTTCAACTGCCACCACTTACTTCAATAACTACTTCATCAGGATTGGGGAGGCTTGAGTCAACTCTGCACCTTTAGGACATGGTAGCCTCTACATTTTTCCATATGGATCTACTTTGGGAGTTCATGTTGAGACTAGCAGGAAGATGTGGATGAGGAACTGTGATCAGGAAAGCATGAGAAACAGAAAACATGGGCGCTGAGGTGTGATGGGATGAAGGTGAAGTGGCAAGGGAAGATGACATGGAGCTAGAGTGGAGAAAACATGGCAGGAGATGATAAGCGGTAGTGAAAAAGGGATATGACATAGAGGTGAGTGGGGGACAGGTGTGTGGTAGTGGAAAGTGGAAGGGAAGCGAGAGATGTGATAGGGAGAGGAGAGAGACGGAGTGGGAGATAGATGGCGAAAGGAGCGACGATGGTAAGT
>JASDQU011314707.1:0-11470 GCA_032191745.1 Picea mariana | reverse complement strand
GCCTAGGTAACTGCCAAAGGCACTGACCTGGGCCAATATAAAATTTTTCTTCTTGGTTATACCTTTCTAATGGGCTATCGTACGCCTAAAACGAAGATCGTATGCAAAAGTTACAACCCCAATAAGTTGATGTACTAACTTACCCAAACGAGGCCCACATGACTTTTGGCGCTTCATCTCCTAGGGTTAGGTTTTTGGATGTCTAGGGTTTTTTACATTCCTGTTTATTGGAAAATGCCTTCAGAGCCTCATTGTAACCATCTTCTTGCGAATGAGCGCAATAGTCACATCTCTTCTCGGAGATAAGCCGCCACCATTCTAGCAAGCTTGTTTTCCGCTGCATGTTACAGTTTCAACTTATTTCCTTATTGAATAGAAAACCAATTTTATTGTATCTCTGTTATTTTATGTTAAGCATATTTCAAGAAAGGAGAAGAGAGATCATTGATGTGGAACCCAGTGCCACCGTTGCTACCACCAAGCTCCAGCCTGGTGAACTAGATGATCCAAAAGAAGGAGAGCACCTCTTCCATTCATAGATGTGGGTAAAAGGAACCCCGTTGCACTTCATCATTGATAGAGGTAGCCATAAGAACCTAATTTCAGCAGAGGTCATCAAACGGCTGGCCCTGTCGACAATGCCACACCCACAACCCTACACCATTGGATGGCTCCGCCAAGGAAGCGATCTCCGCATCAGCCAACAGTGTCGATTGTCGTATGACATCAAGCCCTTCAAAGATGAGGTATTGTGTGATGTTGCTCCTCTCGAAGGTTGTAATTTTCTTTTGGGCCAACCTTATTTATGGAAACATCATGCTGTATATGAGTCTAGGCCTTGTAGTGTTATTATTACTTCGAACAAGAAATTGTACAGGATACCTGAGGCAATCCCTCCTAGTGCTATTTCCTTGATCTCTGCCAAGCAATGCAGGAAGGCCATCTCTCACACCGGGAAATTTGTCTTCTTCGTGATTTTCTCTCAGAGTGAGAGAAAGATCATAGCCACATTCAGGGCCTCCTTGACCAATCTCTCCACACAATAGAAGCATGTGGATAAGGTCATGGAAGAATACTCAGATATCTTCTCCTCTCCTATCGGGGTACCTCTGCACTGCCAGGTCAAGCATCCCATCGATATGACCCTAGGCACATCGCTACCCAATGGGCTAGTCTACCGTTTCTCTTTGTTAAAAAATAAGGAGATGAAGAGGCAAATCCAAGAACTGCTCCACAAGGGGCACATCCATCCCAAATCATTGCCTTGTGGGAGCCCAACCATGCTAGTGCAGAAGAAAGACAGGACCCGATGACTCTGCATTGATTACCAGGCCCTGAATAAAATCACAGTTCGAAACTAGTACCTGATTCCCTGAATCAACGACCTCCTTGATCAACTCACAGAGGCCAAATACTTCAGTAAGATTGATCTAAAGTCTGGCTACCATGAGGTCCTAATAGAACAAACAGATGTATGAAAGATTGCCTTCAAGTCAAAATAAGGTATTTTTGAAACGCTGGTCATGCCCTTTGGTTTGACAAATGCTTCGATAACTTTTATGAGGATGATGGACGATATCCTACAACCTTTCACAAATACTTTTGTAGTGGTGTATCTAGATGACATACTCATCTACAACAAGACTTGGGAGGAACACTTGCAACATATTCAACAGGTTTTGCACACCCTGTGGCAACACAAACTATATGCAAGCTTGGAAAAATGCTCCTTCGGCATGGACACAGTCCATTACTTAGGCTACATCATTGATAAACATGGTGTGCATGTGGATCAAACCAAGATCTAGGTCATCTGTGACTGGCCAGCCCCAACCACACTCATTGAACTTCAGAGCTTCTTGGGCCTCGCCAATTTCTATCACAGGTTCTTGCTGAGATTCTCTCATATCGCATGGGCCCTCAGCTAAGTAACTAGGGATGACGGTAAGGGAAAATTTTTGTGGGTCCTGTCCCAACAAAAAGCCTTCGATGACTTGAAGAAGTGTTTTTTCTCATCCTGGGTACTTTCATTACCAGAACTGCAACATCCCTTTGAGATCGAGACATATGCTTCAGACTATGCTGTGGGTGCTATTCTCACTCAACATGGCCACCCCATGGAATATCATAGTGAGACACTATTAGATGCTGTCCGTAAGTACCCTACTTACGACAAAGAAATGTAATCCATTATGCAATCTTGCCACTAGTGGAGACATTACATTCTTGGGAAGGAGACAGTCATCCACACTGATCACAAGCCCCTATAGTTCATGTAGACCCAAGACAAATTATAAAATGACCACCATCAAAAGTGGTCAACATACTTACAACAGTTCCACCTCAACATCAAGTATAAAACAGGAAGTACCAACCGAGTTGCTGACTGCCTCAGCTGACCTCCAGTCGTGACACTCACCACGGTGCTAGACTCCTGCGACCATGAGACCTTTGGATGGCCCCTCCTCTACGAAAGATACCCTGACTTCTCCATCACCTACCAAATGTTGGGCACGAACTCAGTGGTCGCTAATTTCCATCTTCAGGATGGGTTTTTTTGTCGTCTGGGCCATCTCTGTGTTCCATCAAGCGAGCGCGTGAAGATGATTTGGGAAGCTCACTACAGTCGGGTGGCAGGACACTTTGGCGTTGAAATGACAGTGGAAGTGCTGCAAAAACATTTATATTGGCTGAAACTTCGACATGATGTCGACAAGTATATCAGGTCTTGCACTGCCTGTGCTATTGACAAAATGATCACTAAGAAACAAGGCCTGTACACCCCTCTGCCATGGAAATCCATCTCAATGGACTATATGTTGAGTCTCCCGTCCACCAAGAGGGGAAATGAATGTGTTTTTGTGGTTGTTGATCACTTTTCCAAGATGGCGATTCTCGCTGTCTGCAAGAAGAACTTCACAACAGAAGCCACTACCAATATATTCTTTGAATGAGTATGGGTACATTTTGGGATCCCACAAACCATTATCTCAGACCGTGAAAGTCAGTTCCTTAGCTCATTCTGGTCGATCCTTTGGTCACTGTTGGATATTGAGCTCAGCAATCCTACGCATGTACAATTAAAAACACCCCCGCACATGGTATGAGAGTCTTCCATATGTCCAACATAGCTACAAACGAGCCTTGCATAGATCAACTGGCCACAACCCCTTTGAGGTGGGGTTGGGATTCCAACCATTGGGCCCCATGAATGTTGCACTACTCCTGGCGACCACGTTGGTCGAATCGTCCCCTACTCCACCAGAAGATGACAAAGCCACTCGGTTCATTGAGAGGATCCAACACATCCACCAATAGGTTCAGGATATTCTACATAAATCTAATGCCAAGTACAAGCAACGCCATGATCAACATCAGGTGCCACATAAGTTTCAGGTGGGCGAAAAAGTTTGGTTGCATTTGCAGAAAGAACGCCTTACATGGCCCCATCGGAAGCTTCTCCCACTCCATTATGGGCTGTACACAATCACCAAGGCTATGGGTGACAATTCTTTTGAGCTCAACATTCCCCCCTTCCTTGGTTTGCATCCGGTCTTCAACATGGCTCTCCTTCGACCATATTTCCCACCATTATTGGAAACCTCAGAGATAGCACAACAGTTGACACCAAAATAGCTCAACCCTAACTGCATGCAATAGGCATCCAATGATTAGATTCTAGACACGTAGATCAAGGGCACTCAAGATCAAAGGATCCAGCTTTATCAAGTCGTACAAGCAAGGAAACTCCTGTACCAAGGAAAGTGGCTCACTCGGGGCCAAATTCAACAGAAATTTCCTCATCTGATGGGGGAACTCAATGCAATGGAGACCATTTCTTCCTAAGGAGGGAGGATTGATCCAGGTGGATATTGGTGGCCACCCACCTATTACACTAGCTCGAAAAACAATTTTCTACCTTGGCAGTTTTTCAGGTTCCAAACTTTCGGGCCTGTTTTGAGGCCCTAAAAGACTTTGTTTTAGGAATTTGGGGCCCAAGTGATTATTAGAATTATTGACCTAGGTCAGTTGAAATTTTGTCTTCTTGGTTAGACCTTCCCAACGGGCTATTGTGCGCCTAAAATGAAGATCGTATGCAAAAGTTATGACCCTGGGAAGTTGATGTACTAACTTACCCAAATGGGTCCCACATGACTTTTGGCGCTTCATCTCCTAGGGTTAGGTTTTTGGATGTCTAGGGTTTTTGAAATTCCTATTGTAAAATGCATTTAGAGCCTCATTGTAACCATATTCTTGTGAAAGAGTGCAACCTTCACATCTCTTCTTAGAGATAAGCTGCCACCATTCCAACAAGCTTGTTTTCCTCTGCATGTTACAGTTTAAGCTTATTTCCTTATTGAATAGAAAACCAATTTTACTGTATCTCTATTATTTTATGTTAAGCATCTTTCAATAATATGTATTCATTTTGTTTTTCTCATAAAATATGGATCAGTGGTATCAGAGTGGTCTCCTCCTTTTCATATTAATGCATTTCTCCAACGAGGTCAGGGTACAAAGAACTGGGTCTCGAGCTTGTTTCTCTTGAGGACAAAAGATCTTGCATGCCCAAGAGACCTCTCATGGAAGGATAAAATAAAGATGACGGGACATGAGATCCTTTCAAAATGTTTCTTGAGGAATCCCTCATGCTACAGAGGAACGAGATGATGGATAGTTTCGCACAAATCCTTCGGTGACTACCAACATACAATGCATCTTCCTTGAGCGGAGGAGCCGCCCCCTTCAAGGTACAAATCAAATTCGATATTCCTATATTTGAAGGTGAGATAGATGCAGATGCTGTAAACAAGTGGTTGAATCTACTAGAAGGGTATTTTTCTGTCCATAACTTTTCGAATAGAGAAAAGATTACTTTTGCGCTCCTCAAAGCCGTTCCCCACGTTAAAGATTGGTGGAAAAATTTCTGTGAGCAAAAGGAAACAAAGGAACCCTCATTATTTATAGTCACAACTACATGGGAATCCTTCAGAGATGCTATTAAGGAACAATACTACCCTGTCGAAGTTATGATTACTTATTTCTATGTCAAGCTCGTTAAAAAATGAAATAGAGGTCTGGGGATTATACCTAGAGTCACGAGCATAGTTTTCCTCTTTGTGGCAAGCTCGTTAAAAAATGAAATAGAGGTTATGAGCATGGTTTTCTGATTTCAAGCTCATTAAAAAAATGAAACCAGAAATCGAGGGATTGAACCCGGAGCCTTGAGCATAGTTATTTTCCTGTGTCAAGCTCTCTAAAAAATGAAACAACCACCTCTCCTGTCGATTCGAGTCTTTCATTAGGTCTCATATTTGAACCTTAATTTCATCCACCTGTATCCTTTTTCTCCATCTAGTACATAAATTGGTGACAACCTCAAAGTCAATGAATGAATTGAAGCTTGGGGGGGCATGTCTCCAACCTTTGATTATCATTTTGGAGTTATGCCGCTAGCTTTTCAAGCTGGGGGAAGAGTACCAACCATCCATGGGTATCCCTAACATTTGGAATTTACGTTGGGAATTTACAAGCATAGTTTAATTTTATTTCAAACTTGTTTAAAAATGAAACCAATACTAAGCTTAGTCTTTGTTCTTTCTCATGCTCGTAAATAAATGAGAATGTAACCGAGTATACTTTTATCACTTTTTAGGACTCGTAAAGGTTATATGAAAAAGGAACCCCCTGGAGTTCCCTTTAAGCTCTTTTCAGACTATCTAAACATGAAAAGATTGTCGAGTATACTTTTATCACTTTTTCGGACTCGTAAAGGTTATACGAAAAAGGAACCCTCTGGAGTTCCCTTTAATATTTTTTCAGAACCTCTAAACATGAAAAGATTGTTGAGTGATCTTGTTGTTTTCACGCTCGTTAAAGTATTTGAAGAAAACATCTATTGAGCGATAGTTTATCTCTTTTTCGGTCTCATTAGACTACTTTACGAAAAAGGAACTGAGGGAGTTTTCTTTAAGTGTTTTTCAGACTCTCTAAATATGAAAAAACCCTGAGTTTTCTCTCTTTGGACTCATTAAACAAACATCGAAAGGCCCATATGGGACCAAAGTTTTTTTTAAGAGTTTTTCAGACTCTCTAAACATGAAAAACCCATGAGTTTTCTTTCTTTGGACTTGTAAAACAAACATCGAAAGGACCATATGGGACCGAACCGCTCCTTCTTAGGGTTCGTTAAACATACTTTGAGGGACTCGTTCGAAGGATGAACTTACATCTACAAGCATATGTTATCCTCCTTAAGCTTGCGTAAAAATAAAGAGGTACTCACCATAAATGGTGGGGGGGAGATTGGGAAAGAAATGTGTCTAAACCTGTATTCTATGGAAGAGTCACTTTTGAACATGACACCCTTTCACTCACTTTGTGTCTAGGTTGGAAAATCCGCTTGTCTCTTGATCATACTCCTTTATAAGATTACAAATTGGTCTATGATCCCTATTGTTGAGTCAGTGTTTCCAAAACAGTTGTTGTATCGTCAATATGTTCAAAGAGAAGTTCAACCCTGAAAGCCTTCTATTGCGTCGGCCATTTCTACAGTCTTTAAGCCTTCTATTGCGTCGACCATCCTTGAGTCAATCCTGAATCACTTGTTACTCTGATCTACATCAAATCTTGTTACTCGTTTCCTGTCATTGATGGAGGATATATTAAGGCCTTCCTGTGACGAGTCTTTTCCTGTCGACTTCAACTCATTATCTAGGAATTGGACTTAGAAACTAATTGGTACCTTGGAACTTGCATGCCTCAATGGCAGGTTTCCTCACTTTCGAAAGTGGATTTTCATTATTGACCTCTGATCGAGAGAACCTGCCGAATGTTACACTTCAACACATGTATTCGCATGGTTAGATTTGTACTATAGAGTGGTGGAGATGAAGACCCTGAATATTTTCTCACAGATTCAGGTTGCATTGGAGTATATTTAGTTTGTACTGTTGCATAGATCCACATTGTATGTCTCGTGGCTATGTTCAAATTTGAGTCTTTAACACATAGATCCACAATGTATTTTTGGTGTCTATGTTCAGATTTGAGTTATAATGGCATGGATCCATAGTGTATGTTTGGTGGCCATGACCTGTCTTACTTGACATGGATATTTGCATGTTGACATTTATTCTTTGAGTCATTAGTATTCTGAGTATGGGAATGCCTACCTCAGTGATGATATATTATTGTATTGTATTTCCTTGTTTGTTGGCAGGTTTTTGACTGATTGTTCCTTGTTTCCTACACACACTCGACAAAGTATATCATCTATCACTCTGTTCTAACTTCATAATTTGGGGGGATCTTTGTTACACATTATTTTAGTCACCCTTATGTCCGTTAATGATGTAAACATATATGTTTCCTTGAGAGGGGTCAGTGGCATGAATTCCTGAAGAAAGAAGGGAGATTAGTTTATGTTCGCATTCACCGATTTATCCGATAACAGAAACCTATGTATATGCTTGTTCTATAACTGATAGGACACATATATGTGTAAAAATGTGCATTTTTGGCTCTGGAATGGACAAAAAGAGGAACTTAAGTCTGCAGAGGGAAATTGAAGGCCATTCAAGCAAGTTGCATGGAGTAAGGAAAAATTGTTGTAACAGATACCCCCTAATGTGTGAGGTTAGAGGACAATCTACGATGGCCGAAATATATTATAATTCCCAGAAGTGGAGTAATGAAGACTCAACTGGAAGTACTAGTTTCTCATAAGAATATTACAATCCATAATGACTTTGTACACATGCCAATCTGAATTACACTTCAGATACATGTGGAAATATAACAAATATTTGTTCATGGCCATGAATGGAAAATACAAAGAGGAAATATGCCATAGGTTGTCATAGTCATGAATAAGACGCAATGGAATTTGATCTCAAAATATACTAAAGATATCTGTATACAATGGAGTACAATATGATCTCCCATGATTACTGAAGTCATATAGGTATTGGTCCAATGAAAGACAACAACAGATAATGAATGTTTCTACTATAAGCTGGAGGTATTCTACACTATCCATCAAAGGTGCAAGTCTACATCATGTGAATAGAGGAGTTGAGGTCAAACACAATGTGACTTCATTTGATTACCGATCATTAAGGTATACTGTTAACAAACACGAGACAACCCACTGATAATCAAACTAGGTATCAAGGCACTGAGTACATTCTACAAGTGTGAATAATGGTGTTGAGGTTGAACACTTGAAGAATCCATCGATCATGAGAGATTGATGTATTCCCAACTATCAATGGCAGGAGAACCTACCATTGATGACTGCAAGCCTCTAGGTGCTCATAAGACTCTAGGTCTCATTTTCAAAATAGATGAGCTAAAGTCGATGGAAGGAAACCCCCTGAAAGGAGAGAGTTAAGGCATCTCTCATCATCCATCACGATGTACAAAGCAATAGATTGATGATTAAGAGGATCTTGGATGAATAGGACGTTCACGAACCAACAACCACGTGAATCCCTCGCGTGCACTAGATGCAAGTAGTGCACAAAAGGGACCCTCTGAATAACAGTCAATACAGAAAACTATTGATAAAGGCAAGGAAACCACCAATAAGGCTAATGGAAACCAAGACATTGTAAGAATCCCAATGTGTGAATAGATTTCTTGTTGTTGAACATAAGAGAAACCCCCCATTCAATGACCAATGAGGAAATGTCATCTGATTGGTTTAAGGTTACCTACCCATAATGAAAGTAGGTCCAAGGTGCATGGTAGGACAACAACTTCATGTGACTCTGAGATACACTGAGGGTATGGCTGACATTCAAAGTCAAGAGTTATGAGAAATGGATGACACAAACTTATAAACTTCCTTTGAACAAGAGCATGAGACATATGGATTACTTAGACAACATAGACTTGATGATGATCATTGATAAAGATTTGTGATGTAAGAGGCATAAAAAAATGCTCCATAGGGACTGGAAGAATAACCAGTTAGAGGAGTAAAATCTAAGTAACAATCTCAACTTCCTAAGGTCATGCTAACCCAAACTTTGGATGAAAATGGACTCAGAAGTTTTTTCTTTGTTCAAAGGTGACACGACTGCTGCCAATATGAGATAATGTTCTTTTCTCGCCCATCTTTTTTTGTTTTTCATAGGAAAATAAATGTTATGATATAGGAGAGGAAACAAATATCACGAGTAAGCAACTAGTTCCAAGCGATGGAACATACCTATTCTTAATGGAAGGAAGTGCATGCAGGGCATGGACACTTGGGGGAATGTTTCCTCTAAGGGTCTAGGGTGTCAAGATGCAAAGGATATATGGACATCACTGCTTGGCTAGTGATGCAAATTGCGGAGGTAAGAGGCTAATAACGAGAAAGAGGGAACTAGAAATAGGCTCAATAATGCAAGAAGGATGATGGGATGCAATTACAACTTAACACCAAAACATGTCCTTATTCTTAGATTTAGTCCCCTAGGCCCGAAAATGTATAAAACAATACCCAAGAGAACTCTTCTAGCCAATGGTGACTAGAGTATTCATTTTTTGTAAGTAGTCTACTTGGTCCAGAAAAGGGTTAAACTTATACCAAACAGATGTCCTTTCAAAACCATTTAACGAGTGTGAAAGAGACAAGTTCACTCGACAATCGTTTAGTTTTTTCGAGATTCAGAAAATAGCTTAACCAAGACTCAGGGGGAGTCCCATAGGTAATGGTCAAAATGCTTGTGAGTAAGAAAATGGGGTTCGAACTCAAAGTCATATTGGGACTATAAGGAAATCTAGGTCCTATGGCATAACTTTTGCATGCGCACCAAATGACACAAAGGTTCTAACTAGGGCACCCATGTTTGGTAAGTTTCTACCACTTAATAACGACACTTCTAGTAGCAGTGAGGAGGTTTTGTGTCACTAAGAAATGGGTTTGTACCTAGGGTGTATGGATCACGGTCATAGGATGATACACGAATGCAAAGCGGAGTGAAAAACTATCCTATATGTAGGTGAAATAATATACTTGCCGAAGGCATGAACAAGGGGTAGAACACTAGAAATCCATAAGAATCCTGGACAAAACCACTAAAAACCAAGTCTTTCCATTGTGTTATTAGTCCATAAGGTAAAAAATAGAAAATAACTATAGAAAGTGGGTAAAACATTTCTACGAATAGTAAAAATAAAAAAATTTACCATACCATTTTAGTATTTTCACCCACATAGTGCATTTTAGGCCATTTTTCCCTTGATCTACAAGTGGTGATTGCAGGAGCTACGATAAACGGAATCAGAAACCGTCTGGACCAATTAAGTGCCCATTCTATCCTCTTCAATTTCAATGGTTTAAATTCTAATTTTAGTCCCCATTTTTTGAGCATTAGAGGGTGTTAAATGGAAACTAGGATGTATGCGGGTGACAGATCACCGGGTTGCATATACGACCCCATATACACCTGCATGTGTATATGAATCCCTATACGCGACTGTTATCAAGTTAGCTCACATACAAGTCCATGAACAATATTTTGAAATGGTTTTAACTCAAAAAATGGTCTTTCCTTTGTAGGATGGTTATTTAATGGAGGGAAAGGGAGCATGAGGAGATATATGTAGCAGTGGGAAGAGATTCAAGGGCCCAACAAGATTTAAAATGATGTGGCCTTTATACATTTTGGGCTCTCAAGGAAATGAGGGCTCAGGTGAGGTTACTCTAGTTATTGGTAAACTACTGAGATCCAGAGATAGAGTCCTTCAATCTCAATGGACAACCATTGAGGATTCAAGTGGACGATATATGCTTTATCACAAGGTTGTCTTGTCGAGGTGAGGTAGTGAATCTCAAGGCCCGAGGGGTTGGGGGTGGTATGACTATGAAGGAGTACATTGCCACCCAATGTGTTACAGGCACATATAAGGTAGGGAGCCAACTCCCTATCTGGGTGATCAACAACCTAAGTCTAAAGATCATTGTTCTTGTACTCACACATATTTTTGGGTTGGCCTCATTGCACGAGGAATCAAGGTCACTCATGTTGTACGTGGTGGAGTGTTTAAGACCCATTGTTTATGACTGGTGTACCTCACTATTGGCTAACATGAAGATCCATTTGATAGATTGCAAACAAGGGAGAATAAGAAATTTCATATTTGCATCCATACTTTGTATTTTTTTCTTTGAGAGGATTCCATGTTTGAGCCCTAGAGTAGATATTACTCCACACCGACTGTGCGATCCATCCATGTCACGATGGACCAACGTGATGAGGCGGCTAGGAGGTGGTAGGGTGCCAACCCATTACAATGATGAGTTATTTTTCTGGTGGTGCCGATAGGTCATAGCCATTAACGACTACCTTTATGAAGGGATCGAATACAAAGGGGATACTTGTTGGATTACTGAGAGGGGGGGTGAATCAATAATAACGTAATTATAATCCTTTTTCTTCAAATGTTATATCAATGTAGAGTTATTATCCAATAA
>JASDQU011314704.1:12268-31086 GCA_032191745.1 Picea mariana | reverse complement strand
TTGAGAAACCTCCAATCAAACAAATGTAACTGCAAAATCTGTGTTGTCACCATTTAGCACCAAATTTTAGTGATTTTGCAATGATAAAAGTGAACCAATAAAAATCAAAATAAATAACATTTTAAAAAATTAAAAAAACACAATAAAAAGTATTTTACATTTCAACATTCACAAACTTTATCTATGAGTTAAGAACTCTTTTTTACAGCATATAATCATTCATAAACACTCATAACAAGATTTTCAGTTTCAGTTATAGGTATGTTAAATGGTGACAACACAGATTTTTCAGTTACGTTTGTTTGGTTGGAGGTTTCTCAAACGTTTGGTTTTTCGAATAGTTGGAAACACTTGAAAACTTTTCTATTTAAATATAGATAATCTTTGAGGGACTCCATGAGACTTATTATTAACTGAGCAATAAAGGATATCAATGTCCGTGTTTACTGTGTTTATCTTCTCTTATTTTTCTCTGTTAATTAATATATGGTGTTAATTAATATTTGGCTTTCAGGTCGATCCAACAAGGTGGAGAATAAATGTTGTTGTGTAAAGTTTGTTTGGAAAGAAAAGAATCCATTGGTTAGTGTTGGTTAGAAACAAATGTCTAATTTTTATAGCATCTTTAAATTCGCTTTACAACCATTTAACAATCAGTTCTGTACGCAAAGTTGCTCGCTAATACTCCACTCGTCGCAATAGTTGCTTTATGGAGACTTTCTCATATATAGAAACTTACTGAATTAAGAATGCAATTCTTTTTCAAAGATTGTATTCTCCGCCGCTGCATATGATTCTCAAACGCAAAGATTAAAAAAACTGTTAAATTTAGAGAACCAGCTATAGAATATAGGGTTTTTGGTTGTTTTTATTAAGATTCTAAGGGGCTAAAACTTAAGACAGCGGTCCTGAGCCAAATTAGTTTGCGATGTTTTCAGAAGTCTCCCGTAGGGTTGCAGCCGGTGAAGGAATGAAAGCAGAATTTAAGGACAATACGATCGCTAATCACGTTCATCGAGTCTTTTGATAGCTCTGCATTGAATATTAAGGGTAATGGTAAGAGTAACTGTTGGACCCAAAACAAGAAGAAAGTATGCACGGGAACCAACCAAAGGCTCTAAAATTCATTGCATAAACACTCTGTGCCAAAATGCCCCGGCACCAGGACCAAAATCCTGTCAACATTACGTTGATCAGAGCGGACAGCAGCTTGATGAAGCAGGCAAGATCCATGGACAACCCAAGAAGAAGCGTGCCAAAACTAATGATACTCATAAAGAACAACCACATATTTCCAAAATACAGTAAGATTATAACGAGACCATTTGTTTTTATTCTTACATTTATGATGAATAATGGTTTATATATATATATATATATGTGGGAAATTAGTTGTATGAAGTCAAACATCTTTTCCTTACACACTTCACATTTATAAATTTAAAATCATGCATCTATTAGGTTTATATTGTTTATATACTAGTACAGCTGCGAGTTAGTGGTTGGTGAAAGCGAAAGATAGAATGAGGTAGAGAATGAGAAATGAAACGGATTAATAATTGAAGTAGATAATGAAACTCCTGGACAGTTGAAGAATTCCAAAAGTTAATTATTTAAAAGTGGCAATCATATGATGTTACAATAATTTCTTAATATGATTAGGTAAATGTTAAAAAATAAACAGGTTAACAGATGCATTTATAAATGTAAAGAAGTTATCAACAATAAATCCGACTCATTGATTTTGGAGGATGACTAAGAATATGCCAGCATCTTCAATGCATAACCATCAGATTATAATTTAATATTAAAAGATCATTAATTGTATCCATCTCCAATTAATTGTCTTACATGACATTATGTACCAACAACAAAAATAAATAAATACTAAATATGTACATGATAATATCTTAAGAAAATAAATCAACTTAAATTTATTTTAGAGTGAGTCAAATTTCTTGAAGTGTGATTTTTTTAATCATTTAATATGAAGGAATTAATACATCAAGTGGAATTAAATGGTTTACCATTGGTTTTGGTTGATAGATTTGGGTTTAAGATGGATCAAATATCTAGATAGTACAAATTTCTCAAAGTGTAATTGTATTAATCATTTAATATGAAGGAATTAATACATAACATGAAATTAAATGATAAAAAAAATTACACTTTAAAAAATTGATCCATCTTTATGTTTTATGAGATTCTAATATTTCTAGTTTTAGTATGATCATTCTCAAACCATGCATCAAATCTCATATTTGTACATGTTAATGAAACTCAGGTTAAAAGATGAAAATCATGAGATAGAAGATGAGGATTTTGGCACTGAAAAGAGGAGAGAAATCTTGATAAGGCACCCACCTTGGTTGAATGCTTTTCAAAAAAGTAAGAATGGTGGTATCATACAAAGAAAACTTTATATATCAAAATCAATCTGCAATGTGATCTATAGATTGGACTTAGAGATGAACCATCGACCACCTCCTAAGAGTTGGATTGAACACAACAAGATGCACAGTTTTGATGAGCAGAGTATGAGCTTCCACAAACCAAGTGATTAGAAGAAAGAAAAATAAATGCATTTTATCTTTGAAGTTTGATGGTTGTGATCGTTAAGCCTGGTCAAATTACTTATTTTTGCAATTCAGTTCTATTGTCATAATTCGAGATACTTTTTCTAGTTACTCTCCTGTAGCAATTTAGTTATATCATCATTAAAAAAAAATTGTTAATATAATAAAAATAAGTAGTTAACTCCTATGTGTTTTACTGAAAGATAAATTCTATGCCACATGGATGGATGGTGGCATCACGTTCAAGGTGGTGGATGTATATTAACGCAAACGACCACATATCTGCGTTTTATTTAGCCTCGTTAACTCCAAAATGCAAACAAATTCAATTCATAACGCCCGACTTCACCAAATTCATCCATGTCTCACCAAATTCAATTCATAACCGACTCTGGACTCTCACCAATTTCAATTCATAACCAACGTTCGACTTTGTAAATCAGAACAGTTCCAATTTTAGCGCCATGTAGAGTTCTTAAGAAATTCATGAATTTATTTCACTTATTTTTCATTGAGAAATAGAGAATTTGAATGACTTTGCAATGATAAAACTTGTCAACCAATAAAAATCAAAATAAATAACATTTTAAAAATTTTAAAAAATATTTTACATTACATTCACAAACTTCATCTATGAGTTAACAACTCTTTTCTATAACATATAATCATTCATAAACACATTCATAACAAATAAATAACATTTTAAAAATTTTAAAAAATATTTTACATTACATTCACAAACTTCATCTATGAGTTAACAACTCTTTTCTATAACATATAATCATTCATAAACACATTCATAACAAGATTCTCAGTTTCAGTTATAGGTGTGTTGGGTGGCGACAACACAGATTTTACAGTTACATTTGTTTGGTTAGAAGTTTCTCAAGGGTTTGGCTTTTCTTATAGCTGAAAACACTTGAGATCTTTTTTGTTTAAATATAAGTAGTCTCTGAGGTACTCCATGAACTTGTATATTCATTTCTCCATTATTAACAACTCTTTTTTATAACATATAATCATTCATAAACACATTCATAACAAGATTCTCAGTTTCAGTTATAGGTGTGTTTGGTGGCGACAACACAGATTTTACAGTTACATTTGTTTGGTTAGAAGTTTCTCAAGCGTTTGGCTTTTCGTATAGCTGGAAACACTTGAAATCTTTTTTGTTTAAATATAAGTAGTCTCTGAGGTACTCTATGAAACTTGTATATTCATTTCTCCATTATTAACTGAGCAATAAAAGATATCATTACCCTCTATGTCACTGTTTACTGTGTTTATGTTCTCTTATTTTTCTCAGTTAATTAATATACGGTGTTAATTAATATCTGGTTTTCAGGCCGATCCAACAAGGTGGAGAATAAATGTTGTGTAAAGTTTGTTTGGAAAGAAAAGAATCCATTGGTTTGTGTTGGTTAGAAACAAATGTCTAATTTTCATAGCATCTTTAAATTCGCTTTACATCCATTTAACAATCAGTTCTGTACGTAAAGTTGCTCGCGAATACTCCACTCCTCGCAATATATAGAAACTTACTCAGTTAAGAACGCAATTCTTTTTCAAAGAGTGCATTCTCGGCCGCCGCATATGATTCTCAAACGCAAAGATTAAGAAATTTGTTAAATTTAGAGAACCAGCTATAGAATATAGCGTTTTTGGTTGTTTTTATTAAGATTCTAAGTGGCTAAAATTTAAGACAGCGGTCCTGAGCCAAATTAGTTTGCGATGTTTTCAGAAGTCTCCCGTAGGGTTGCAGCCGGTCAAGGAATATTGTTCACCAATTCCATCTTTAAAAGAAATATTATGATCTAAAGATAGATATATTATGGCTCGTAAACCTTCCTTATAGGGTTATTTTTTGAAGCACCGTCAAAAAAATTTCATGAAACATTTTTATTTATTTCCACTTCATCTTCCCTATCAGGGATAGTGTTTTCTTTCATCAATAAATAAGCATTTAAAATATTCATTTTATGAACAACACATTTGAGAGGAAGTGACTATTTTTCTTGAAACAACTTTAGATTCTTGACAAGCCATACTCCCCATGTTATGTCGAAACATAGTTCTCTAATATTGGAAGTCTCCTTTCTGATGCATCATGTTTTGAAGGCCTCTTTAATACTTCTTTTTCCCCAAAATTTATCAATCTCTATTAACCTTTCTACCTCTTTCCATACCTCTTTGAGTATGGACATTTCATCATGAGGTGAACAATATTTTATTTAGCTTGATGATATTGATAGCATCATACTAACCCTTTAATCTTCTACATAAAATCCCATGTCCGCACCTTATTGAGTAAACTTAACCACATAAAGATCTTGTTGTTTGTGGGACATTTTAATTTCCATATAACTGTTAACCACCAGAATTGATGGTCATATTTTCCTTCTTCCGTTAGTTCTTTATAGTTTTAATATAAGAACATATGCTCCAACAAGATTCAAAAACCAGATCAGTTGGTCTTTTTCTTCTTCGTTTAACATTGCTATATATTAGGAGGTCGATGTATATTTTTCATTCCTCTACATACTTTTCTATGAATCCTATATATCAGGAGGTCAATGCATTTTTTTCATTCCTCTACATACTTTTCCTTGAATCCAATTTCTTCCTAGATTAATCATTGGTGGTTCCAAGTAGTGGTCCTTTCTTAGTTTGTAACATATTAAAGATTGAAGTAACCTTTATTCCTTAATTCATGAATCATTTGAAGTGGAAGCCCATGTTTACCTTTGCTCCCTATCTAGGGGTGAAGACTGATTTGTAATTTATCCCCTTTTCCAAATTGCCAAATCAACCAATTGTCAATCAAATGGAAAACATAGATACCAACTTTTCATATTATTGAGACATTATTCTATTGTTCGATGGACTTCTTTATATTAAGAAATATGTACTTATCTCTTACTACATGGGTCCACAAACTTGTTCCTTAAATTAGCCTCCACACATTTTTTGCAGCGAAAGGGATTTTTGAGGCCCCATCCAGCTCCAAGGATTTTGGTAATGTCAACATTTTCCATAAAGTCAACGACACCTTTCTTTTTTTGGTCTCGAGACCATATAAAATTGTAAAAAAGTTTCCTAATGGTTTCCAAAACAACTTTTGAGATCCAAGCAAGCAATATCCAATACATTGGAATTGTTTTCAAAGAAATTTTACCAAAATTAGACAACCTTCCCTACACAACCACCAATCACCAATCACCACTTTCACTATGAATCACTACACAATCACATATTTTTTATGTTGATTTGGCTTCAAATAAAATCTCAAATATTTTATTGAGATATTTTTCCATATTAATAACAGTTCCAATTACTTTATAAAATAACTTCATGACACCCTTTAAATTTCTCAATAAGGCTTTGATACCTTCAAAAAAAAAAAAATATATCATATATGATATTTGATAAAACTCCAATGAGAATCCCTTTATGCTAATATTTCTTTCTCCTTCTTTAAGTATCCTACTCCCATATAGAATTTTATGAAAAGAAATTTTACATCACATAAGTAATGGGAAAGGGTTGAATTTATGGCTAGTACGTGAAAGGGACTAGGACCTAGCACCTTGCTAGGTTATCAACCCATATCTTGTTGGTTTTGAGTTAAGGTATTTTTTATTCAAGTATAGTAGTGAGTTGAGGTCTTTTTCCCAAATATTTAAGTGTGTGCATGTGTTGGCAGAAAGATGTATAGGGTTCATGTATTTCATTAATACTATGCTTATGTAGCTTGTGATGCAAGGAATCAACCATATTTATTCTGTCGATCCAAGTTTGCATATAACATAGAGATGATGAACAGTCCAATACTCCATATTAAAGCACGTTAGTCCGTTAGTCGTAGTGATTTTTATGTTTTTGTTTTTTAAGTTATTTAACTACCAATATTAACCGTGAAGGAGATTTTTTTATTGAAAAAATGTTATTAAAATAGATAACATTGATGTAGCCAAAAACGGAATACGTGATGGCAACAGAAAGACATCTATATTTATTTATCTTTAAATTTGTTTACACAAATTGCATAACGGTATAGTTTGATAAACATGGTTTGTTTGGTATAAATTCATTGGTTGATAACGGGAGGAACTTGCTAAAGGTATGGTTCTAAACAATACAAGAAAACAGTTGTTGGCCAGTTTGATAAACAATGAAAGAAAACAGTTGCTTGCGAGTATGATATACATTTATTGGTTGATAATAGGAGGCAGAACTTTATGGCCTACCAATGGTTAAAAAACAAGCTCACTATAGGTGAGTTCAAACAATGCAATAATAAACAGGCTATGACTATATTTAATTTTCCTTTTTAGAAGGATCTCTTTCACTACTATGGAAGGGAAAAGAACCAATCCTTATCATCCTGGAGCAAGATGGGAAAAGAACCAAACCTTATCATCCTGGAGCAAGATGGGGAAGGGAAAAGAACCAATCCTTATCATAGAGCAAGATGAATTAGTAAGTGAAAAATTATAGAAAATAAGATAATTTAGTATTTTATTAAAAGTTTTATAATTTAGTCCTTATCATAGAGCAAGATGAATGAGTAAGTGAAAAATTATAGAAAATAGGATAATTTAGTATTTTATTAAAAGTTTTACAAGTATTTTATTAGAAGTTTTATAAAAAATGTTTGTGAAAAAATTGTTATTTTAATTTTATAAATATATATTATAATTATAAAGTCTTTTTTTCATTTATTTTAATGGGCAAATAAGTTTAATTTCATTTTTGGTAGTAAGGAAAGTTTATAGAAAATTCATTCTAGTGTCAACGGGTTTGTCATTGGAAAACCAAACCAACAACAGTGGAATAGGCTATCTCTCCACTATCTGTCTAAAGAGTTTGAGACAAGTTCTAGATTAAACATGGACATGTAAAACTATAAGACCAACCTTGGTACCTAATTGCGTTTTTACAGTCATCTAATATCTTCTTAGCCAATTGCATGAGGATCTCCTCTCAGTCCTCATCTCTATCATGTAGAATATTTCCCATGAAAGTCTTTATGTGTCAGTATACGTCCATCGTTTTCCAATATTTATCATCCCTCTCCCTAGATATTCCCGCCTCAGGCACCCAATTTCCCATTTTAGCATCAATTTCCCAGTAGTGTATGGTTCCCCGCTTTCCCAATTTCCCATTTCAACGTCAATTTCCCAGTCATGGATGGTGCCTCGCCCAAGGAGAACAACTTCCTCAAAATTTGCTATCTCTATGTGTATGTGAGGTGGTATTTGCTCCCAATATGCAAGTGCAGAAGCCCAAGCATCTTGATGCACCCATGGGATAAAGGGATCGGGGCTAGAGTAGTGGGAGGTGGAGTGTAATACCCCATGACCGAGCCCCTGCTGAATTGTAAATTTTTCTTTAGGCTGGTGAGCCGAGTGGTTATAAGCTAAGAGGCTTATGTGTTTATTAGGCTGGTGAGCCAGATGCCAAGGCCCCAAGAGCCTAATTTTGTATATGTAATCATGCATATTATTAATAAAATATAAACATCGATGTGTGTAGACCAACCACGAAGAAAGAGTGATGGGGGACTAAGCTTCCACAAGGCTAGGTAAGGGAGAGGGGGCTGAAAGATTGGAAGAGGGGCTAATCTTGAAGGCTTAATTAATTGAGATAATAATTTATTATTATCCCAAAGTGGTGTGAAAGGTATATTTTTATCCTAAGTTCATCGAAAAGGAAACACATACTTGATGGAGTGCATGCAGCTTCACGGTCAACATCTTTTGGCTCAGGCACATGCAATTTAACCCAATAATTGAGCCATGATGGGGGTTCGACCTCCCATTTTTCTATCCTTCGTCTGAGCTCGCGGATGTCCGATCGTCGACCTCTATAATTTCCTTGTCGTGCACCCAGAAACCAGTGGAAAATCTATGGACCGTCCTGTGCCTTCTGTGGAACTGACGCACCTAGGTAGTTGAAAGAGTGTGTCACGTCTTAGCATCTGACTATTCTTGTTTTGGGAGTCCCTACCCATTTTCCCAGTTTTCTGTGGTGGACACATCGATCCTTGAATGAGCGTGACTTGCTCTCATTGTCCGTTCCTTGCTGAGACTTATTATTGTGTCCTCACTGTGCTAGAACTGAGTTGAAGAGGCAGGTTGTCAGGCCTCTGAGAAACTCTCTCCAGGTGAGAGAGTATGTTGAGGAAGTGAGATCTCCTGGAAGGGGTCTTGTAGCTGCTACAGAGCTTTGAGAATTCCAGTTTCGTCTGTTGCTGAAGCCCAAGGAAAGGGAGGTGAAGCAGTCGATGGACTATAGGACAGTGAAGGTTTATACTCCTGAGGTGCGACAGGCATGTGGGGAATGAGATCCTGTGAGCAGTGGGTGTAAGTGACTCATGGGAGAGAATCCTTCCTCTGAAATTGTGTGACTTCCTTATTGACCTTTCCTAGCCTAGGAATCCCTTGTCGGTGGAGCTTAGTCCCAGCTCGGGGGTGACCTATTGCTGAGAGTGATGAGCAACGCGATCTAAGGATAGGAGGTTCATGGAAGGTTTGCACGCAGTTGGTGGTGTTAGCCATCATTATAAAAGATAACTATTAGTTTGTGCTTAAATTATATGCTTTTCATGTCTGTGATGCTTGTATGTTAGCATGAATTCTGTTGCGTAGATGAATTATTGTTAATTCCATTAATTTTGTATGGTAGCAGTAATTATGTGTTTAATCTGTGTTAATTCATTTAACTTCATTAAAATTTATACTATATAAGTGTTATTCCATGGTAGCATTGCCCCGGCCATGGTTGAGGCCCGAGGAATGTTACAGTTTGGTATAAGAGTTAAGTGAGACTCGGAATCGTGGCTAGTTAAGGGTGTTTCGGTAGCGTTGCTCGACTTGGTGGTGGCCAGGGACGTTAAATTTTGGTATAAGAGCCAAGAGTTTCAATGTTGTGCCTAGATGGGCCATATAAGTGGTCTTTGGACCCAAGGTTTCGAGTGGAAATTGTGTTAGGAGGAACTAATTTTGGACCTCAGAAGAATTCCTAAGTTCCAAGGGGTTACTTGGCTATGTTACGAAGCTCGGAAGGAGTAGAAGTAGAATAAAATCGCAGTCAGTGTGGAATTTTTCCAGAGAGAGAGAGAGAGAGCTCAACACTTGGGGTGTGGGAGTTGTAGGATCTATTCGGAAGGAAGGGAAAAACCTTTACGACTGTTAGATTTGGAGAAAGCGTAGAAGGGTTAANGTCGAAGTCTCAAAGTAGATCTACACTATAGATCATAGGAAAAGAGCTTGACCGTTGGATCAAGCAAAGGAGTAGATTGTGATTTCAGATTTTTGGAGAACTAAAGTATGTTGAGGGGAGTACTTCTGAAGTCCGAAGTTTCGAAGAGAGAGTAGGCATGGTGGGGTCAGATGACATCGCTAGAGGTGACATGGACCTTCCTAGATATTCCCTGTGCCACCACCTGAGTTGGTGACATCTGTACCATGTGGACCCAGGGTTCAGAATTTTGGAATTCGAATGATAGAAAGGAAGCAAGTGTGAGAACTTTCGAAGTCCCAAAGTTTCGAAGACCCGAAGTCTCAGAACTCACATGCATGAAGTTCCATAGTGTGTTTCTGTCGTAGGATGATGGGTAGACATGGACGGTTGATCTAGCGAGTTCGGTAATTTGAACTTCGAGAGATTGTCGTATTATGCTTTGAAATTTTTCAAAGGCCGAAGACCCGAGTAGCACCTTTTTATCTAGCGCTTGATCACGCCCATGATCACGTGGGTTGAGGCCTGAGAAAAGTGGGCTATTGCTCGAAAATTATTACAGAGCAGAGCAGAGCTCAGAAATTTCATGAAATATGAACGTTTTTAGATTTGTTTATGAATGCTGAGGGATTTGTTAAGGAATTATGGCCTGACAAATTTCGGTTGTCTGCATGTATGTTGCGGAAGTTGAGTGAGTGCCAGAACTGATTAGAGTTGCCATTGAGCACAAATAAATGGAAGAGGGATGGATTGCTTCCAATTCAAATAATGAATTAAAAGGGATGGAATTCCATTTGGGTGTTGAAGGATTGAACTCCAATGGGCATGGAGAAGAGTTGGATAAGGAAGGGCATATGATGAAAATCATTGAAAGATTACAGAAAGATGCCTAGGATCACCGAGATGATAACAGAAATCTCACAAAAGCCATGGATCAACAGGGAGAATTCAACTTGAAGTTGATGCAAAGCTTGGAAAGGATCGAAAAGAAATTGGATAAGGAGAGTGACTCAAGAAAAACAGGGAGTCACAGGATCCCTCAGAAGAAAATAAGATCAAGAAGTGTTAGCAGGAATCGTCGTCACTCCTCGAAACATTCCAATAAGGAGGTACGCAGAATTTCAAGCCCATATCCTACCAGAAAACATAAGAGATCTGGAGTAACTGAACTGAAGGGTGAGATGAACAAGATTAAGCCTCCCACGTTTGATGGAGAGCACTAGAAGGAGGAATATGTTGAGACATGGTTGCTTGGCATGAGAAAATACTTCCAACTGCAGAATTGTTCCTCTTATGCAGAAGGAAGAATTTTGATGTATCAACTGAAAGGGAAGGCATCCATGTGGTGGGATCAACTTGTGTAGGTGCAACAGATTAGAGAGAAGGATATCACTTGGAAGGAATTCAAGAAATATTTGACTAAAAGATATTATGATAGAAAGATGAAAGAGTTCTTTGAACTCAAGCTGGGCAACATGACTATTGATGAATATGAGCAAAAACTTTTGGAATTGCTTACGTATGTTCCATTCATCAAGAATGAGACTGTCAAGATTCAGAAGTATCTAAGTGGATTACCACCTTCCATTGGTGACAAGATTTAGTATGATGACCCTAAGACTATGGAAAAAATGATAAGGAGGGCGAAATGCTTATATGAACAAGAAAGAGAAAAGCCTACCTTCCATAAGGGTTGGGAAGACAAGAAGAAGTTCAATAAAGAGTAGAGGCAAAAGGGAAACAAACCTTCCTTTTTCAGAAACAGTCATCAGACAAAGCAATCTTTTAGAGAGCCCGGGAAGGATGAAGTGGGAGGAAAATGCCAAGACCGCCACGTATGGAATGTTGGGGTTGTAAAGGGAACCACAGGTATAGATATTGCCCCCACAAAAATGATAAAGTGAGAGATGTCCACAATGTACAACAGGTTGAAACAGTGGCTGACATGGGCAGTAGAATGCCAAGGATCTACACGGCCCTGGACAACAGGCAAGCTGAATATCAGTCGTACATGACTGAAGTGGAAGGTATGATCAACAACCATGCCTTTACTGTTTTAATTGATTCAAGGGATAGCCATATTTATATAGATCCCAGAATGGTGGAAAGTTTGCAATTGTCGAGAAGAAAAAATGGGAAATCTTGGTTAGTGTATCTAGCTACAGGAACCAAGAGGAAAGTCACTGAGTTAGTTAAGTCCTATCCAATGGACATGAATGGACTGAGCACAAAGGATGAATTGAATGTTATACCTTTGGGTTGTTATGACTGTCTATTTGGGATGGATTGGTTGGACCAACACCGTGACATATTGGATTGTTGTAACAAGGCATTCACTTTCCTAGATGAAGAAGGAAATTGAAAAACAGTCCAAGGAATTCCTAGAGCTGTTGCTATCAGAGAAATCTTGGCAATGCAGCTGAAAAAGTGCTATGGGAAAAGATGTCAATTATTTGCAGCCCATGTGGAGGAAGCACTTAAGGATAAGGTGTCGAATATTGAAGATCATGTGGTACTAAAGGAGTTTGAAGATGTATTCTAGGAGGTACTCGGATTACCCCCGAAAAGAGATATTGACTTCTCTGTAAACTTGATGCCTGGAGAAGCTCCAATATCAAAAGTTCCTTACAGAATGAGTACACCAAAGTTGAAAGAACTGAAATTGCATATTGAATATCTTATAAAGAATGGGTATATACACTCAAGTGTGTCACCTTGGGGAGCCCCGATCCTATTAGTGAAGAAGAAGGATGGTACACTGAGATTGTGTATCGATTTTAGACAGTTGAAAAAAGTGACTGTAAAGAACAAGTATCCTCTGCCAAGGATGGATGATCTCTTTGATCAGTTGAAGGATGCTAAGATATTTTATAAAATAGATCTTAGATCGGGATATCACCAGGTAAGAATAAAGGATGAAGACATCAACAAGACCACCTTTAGAACAAGGTATGGTCACTATGAATTCACAGTGGTGCCATTTGGGTTGTCAAATGTAGCTGTTGTTTTTATGTGCCTAATGAATGGTGTGTTCAGGGAATATCTAGACAAGTCTTTTTGGATGACATGTTGGTGTATTCCAATTCAAAGGAAGAGTATGAACAACATTTGAGGATGGCATTGCAGGTGCTAAGGGAGCACCAGTTGTATGCCAAGTTGAGAAAATGCTCGTTTTATCAAAAGAAGATCCATTACTTGGGGAATATCATCTCAAAGGATGGGATAGCCATGGATCTTGAGAAAATGAGTCCATCAGAGAATGGTCAACACCTAAAAATGTGAAATAAGTCAAATACTTTATGGGTCTAGCTGGCTATTACAAAAGGTTTATTGCAGGGTTCTCAAGGATAGCTCACCCTATCACTTCCTTGCAAAGGAAGGAGAAGAAGTTTTAGTGGACAGAAGAATGTGAGAGAAACTTCCAACGATTGAAGCAGTTGTTAACTAGTGCTCCAATCCCGAGGTTTTCATATCAAAATGAAGACTTTGTAGTGTGTACAAATGCATGCAAAGAAGGACTAGGAGGATTCCTCAGTCAAAATGGATTCATAATTTTTTATGAATCTAGAAAGTTGAAAGAGCACAAAACGAACTATGAAACTCATGATTTGGAGTTGGTAGCCATAATAAACACTCTAAAGAAATGGAGGCATTACCTCATGGGAAGGAGGTTCAAACTAAGGACATACCATAATGGTCTGAATTATTTGTTTGATCAACCAACCTTGAATGATAGGTAGAGTAGGTGGTTAGAATTCCTTTGTGAGTACGAATTTGATATCAAAGATATCAAAGGAAGAGAGAATAAAGTGGTTGATACACTCAGCAGGAGAGTGCATGAATTGCATGCTATGACCATTAGCATGTACCAAACTGACATTAAGGGAAGAATTTTGGAAGCTGCAAATGAAGATTTGCAGTACAGGGATTTGATAGTAAAACTATAGCAAGGTGAGATGCCACAGAAAGTGGAAAATTATAAATTGGAAGTCGATGAAATACTTTTGTACAAGAACATAATTTATGTACCTAATGTCCTAGCTGATAGAGCAGTAGTTGGGCTAGAGTTTCTCAAGGAAATGGAAGAACAAATGGTGAAGATTAAGTAGAATTTAAAGGCTTCCCAAGACAGGCAGGAAATTTATGCGGATAAGAACAAAACCCACAGAGATTTTAAACTGGGTGACCATGTTTTCTTGAAATTAAAAGCCAATAGAAGTTCCCTAAGACTGGGAAACTGCTCCAAGTTGGGAGCTAGATTTTGTGGTCCATTTGAAATGCTAGAAAGGATTAGGCCAGTTTCATATATGCTTGCATTACCTGCATCCATGAATGTACATAATTTGTTTCATGTTTCATTGCTTAAGAAATATATACCTGGTGCTAATCATGTTATAGATTGGAATGTGATTCAGGTGGAGCAAGAAGGTTTCTTGCAAGTGCATCTTGTGCGCATATTGGATCGAAAAATAAAACAACTCTAGAATCGAGACATAATTCTTGTAAAGGTCTAGTGGACCTGGTACGGTCCTTAGGATGAAACATGAGAGCATGAGGATTCTATGCAGGCAGAATACCTGCATCTTTTTAAAGATTTTGGAAATCTTGTTGATGTCGTGTAAAAGTTGCATTGAGGACAGTGCAAAAATAAGGGGAGGGGATTGGAATACCCCACGACCAAGCCCTTGTTGAATTGTAAATTTTTATATAAGTTGGTGAGCTAAATGGTTATAAGCTGAGAGGGTTATGTGTTTATTAGTCTAGTGAGACAGATACCAAGGCCAGGAGCCTGATTTTGTATCTGTAATCATGCAGATTATTAATAAAATATAAACATCGTTGCATGTAGACCGACCACAAAGAAAGAGTGATGGGGGACTAAGATTCCACAAGGCTAGGTAAGGGAGAGGGGGCTGAAAGGTTGGAAGAGAGGCTAAGCTTGAGGGCTTAAGTCATGGAGATAATAATTTATTATTATCCCAAAGTGATGTGAAAGGTATAATTTTATCCTAAGTTCCTGGAAAAGGAAACCATACTTGATGGGGTGCATGCAAATTCATGGGCAACATGTGTCAGCCTAGACACATGCAATTTAACCCAAGAATTGAGCCTTGATGGGGGTTTGACCTCCCATTTTTCCATCCTCCATCTGAGCTCATAGGTGTCCGATCATCGACCTCTGTAATTTCCTTTTCGTGCACCCGAAAACCAGTGGAAAGTCTATGGACCATCCTGATGTTACACCTCAAAATCATCCACTTAAATAGTGTCACAAGTGTCATCATTACAAGTGGTGTAAGTGTCACAAGTGTCATCATTACCGGTGTTGTAAGTATCACATCTTGAACAGAAGTGTTGCAAGTGTCACAAACATCATACTGCCATATTACCTTTGTCGTGCCTCTAACGACATCATAAAGACACTTAAGACACCTCAAAGGCTGGTTTGGAAGAAGAGAAATCACTTGACAGGGAGTACAAACCTTTTGCCACTGAAAGAACCACTAAAAAATGGATTTTGGAGAGGAGCGCTCCCCTACCCACTGTCAAGGAGTGTTGTCACTCCCTGAGCCTCTTTAGGGGAGTGTTTGAGCGCCCTGTGAACCCTTTTTGGGGAGCGCTACACTTTTATGAGAATGTTTTGGGTTTGTTGATACAAATCAGGGAAGAATCCCTCAATTCCTGAAGGTGTTTGGATTCGAATATATGGCCAAGGCATGATCTTAGGGAAGATCCTCAACTGAAGGAGAGGAATCCTCAACTTATCCCAAATATCTCTCAAATGGTTGGACCTCTCCAAGGTTATATAATGAGATCTCCTCATGTTGAAAAGGAGGAAGAGACTAGATATTGATACCAAAGTTATGATCCTCTAAGTGGTATGAACAGAGCTCAGGATCGAAGTTCAGGATTGAAGTTCATCCAGGACTTTGCAAGGACAAACGTTGCTAATAAGGTACATATATTTCTCCTTCTCTTTCATTTATTAGCTTGATTAGATATAAAAGGAATTCAGTGTCCATTTTAACCACTTTTTTGTCTTGGCCTTAGGAGTCTAGAGACCAAGAGGGAATCCACTTGTCCGTAAGGGGATTCACCTACAATAGAAATTGGTGACTCCACTGGGGAGGAGCTCTGGTTTTTGTTTCCTTTCCTAGATCTTGTTTTATCCCTTTGCCCACTCATTTTACCTTCTCCATACTATATTTTTTATTCTTAGAATTTGTTTAATTGCCTCTTTATGTCATCATGATCAACCTGATTGACTAAATTTCCTTGATTTTTTGAGTTTATGGGCATTTTTCTGAGCTTTTACAGCACAACACTCCCATGCCCTTACTAGTAGAGCACCAACACTCCTTGTTGGTCTTACACAGAGTATTGGAGCACTTTGGTACCCCTTACACCATAGCACTACCCCCATTTTCAGTGAAAAACCCTCTAGTTTTTCAATTTCTGGGTTCAGTTTTTGCCTTTTGCATTTGTTCAGGGTCTCATACTCTTAGTCCATCTTGGTATTGGCCTTCAACACCCTGTTTTCTAAGGATTCATCCTCTTTTATTTGGATTTTTTGACATTTGTCCTTACTTTGCAATAACTCTTTGTCCTTGACGATTTGGAGTCAATTTGTAAGGAACAGACGTTAGGAAGTCTCACTGTACCTGGAACAGACGTTGGTCAAACTCATTCGGGATCCTTGGAGGGTAAATTTGCAATTACTGTGTGGAAGCTTACACCAAGGCATAAGTTTGTTAAGCAGGTTTCCAATGTAACTGATCCACCTGCTCTATCCCCTCCCCTTCCTATTTTGATCTCGCGACGTTGGATTTCATCACCAATTAGTGGTTTCATTGTGGGAAGGTTTGTTTAATTGTTTGCTTCTCAGATTCATAGTGTGTGTTGTTTGTATTACTTAGTGGACCTTAGGTCGAGTCAGTGTTAATGGAATAAAATCCTGAGAGTGCCAATGGAGGAACCCCTTCTCCTGGGGAACCTTATACCTTTCCTTCATTTGGAAACTTTGGTCCTCCATACATTGCCACACTGAGTCTTCTGGGACTCACCATCGGATTACCGGTTTGGTTGTTCCCCACTCTGGTGATCTTGAATCCTCCCAATGTTTCAACTGCACCTAATAATTTAGATGTTAGTACACCACCCACACATCAACCTCATGTCGAGTTTTCACCTTCTTCACCCATTAAGTCTCCTTCCCTTTCTCCTTCTTTTCCTAGTGAAAGATCTAAAGCAAATAGCCAGGTTGATCAGAAGAAGAAGAAACAGAAAGAGAAGAAGAGGAAGAGCCCAAAAAGGACCAAGGCTCCAACAACATCAAATGTTGGATCCAAGCAACCAACTATTGTTAATAGTACTAGGAGTGTTGATGAGGTCAACAAGATTAAAATGAAGAATCCAAAACCCAAATTCCCTTGCACTCTTTGTAAGGGTGACCACTTTCTGAGGGATTTCCCTGCTATTTCCAAGGTCTTAGAAATGTGGTCCTCACCGGCCTCTGTTAGTCATGCCGGTGATACCTCGTCAACTAATGACGTTAAGGTTGGTAAGAAGAAGAAAACTATCAAATTCCCTTTCATGTTATGCAAAGGTGATCATTGTTCTCACCTTTGTCCTCGTATGGATGAGGCTTCTTCTCTTTTGGAAAAACTTCAACTTCCAAAAGGTTATCGTAAGATTTCTCCCGACCCATCGTTAGTTGATGGAATGATCAATCTGGTTCCATCCTCAATCAATCTGATTGATCATGTGGTCAATCTAGTTTCATCCTCTATTGAACCAATCACCAAAGTAGTTGATCCAGTCCTGTCATCGATCAGCCCCACTTTTCCTTTGGAAAGTGAAGCCCAAGTGACTGATCCAGTCCCATCATTGGTCAGCCCCACCCTTCATCTGAAGAGTGTCAATGGGGTCGATCTAGTTCTTCCATCGGTCGATCCCACTGTTACACGTCAAAATTACTCACTTTGATAGTGTCACAAGTGTCGCATTTTGCTCACAAGGTCGCAAGTGTCGTATTTTGCTCACAAAGTCGCAAGTGTCGCAAGTGTCAAGCAAAGCATACTGCCATGATGCCCATGTCGTACCCATAACAACATGAGAAAGACACTTATAACATCTCACATGACTGATTTGAAGGAGGAGAATTGATCTACTGAAGTCAAACAACCTTTTGCCATCTGAAAGCACCCAAAAAATTGAGTTTTGGAGAGGAGCGCTCCCCCTTACACTATCTCGGAGCGCTGGCGCTCCCCCATACACTGTCAGGGAGCTTTATAACGCTCCCCTGGCCCTTTTGAGGGAGCGCTATAGATTTTGAGGGCGCTGGCACCCCCTAAAGCTTACGAGGGAGCGCTACAGCGCTCTGATGGCCCTTTTGAAGGAGCGCTACCTTTTCTGGGCAGTTGTTAAACTATTGAGATGAATGGGGGAAGCTTCTTTTCATTCTTGGAAGGCAGTTGGATTCGAATCCCTAGTCCAGCCATGATCCTAGGGTAGATCCTCAACTGAAGGAGAAAAATCCTCACCTTCCCCAAGGATATCTCAAGATTGTTGAGCCTCTCCAAGGCTATATAAACAAGCTTTCTAATGGTGAATAGGGATGGCAAAGAGAGAATCATACCAAACTTATGACCTCATGAGTGGTATGAGAGATGGAAAATGCAGAATTACACCAAACTTATGATCTTGTAAGTGGTGGAGGAAGAATTGAATATGTGAAACTTATGATCTTGGAGGAAACTTACAGTCAGTGATCAGTGAAGCTGTTGCCATCCAGGTTGTGGATCTTTCAAGCAAGGGTTGGATGAAGAGGACTCGACGAAGCTATCGCATTCGCATCTACGATTGTAAGTACTGCTGTCGTTATTCTCATTAATATGACACGCTTGGCCTATTTCTTTCTAGTTTGTGTCTAATGTTACATGAACTTATCATTTAGTGATAGATCTGTTTTCAAGCTAATATCAATAGAGTAGGAAGTGG
>JASDQU011314703.1:0-24561 GCA_032191745.1 Picea mariana | reverse complement strand
CAGAGGGGGTACCCCCCCTCTGCACTCCCCCGCGTGGAAGAGTGTACATACTTTTGGGGTGTAAATACTTCATGGGGTATAAACACGGCTGAAAGCAAGGACCTCTGCATTAGGAAGATAATAAGGCTCCACAACCAACACAATTCTCTCTTGGATTTAAACGGTTCTATAAATTGAGGCGACAACTTTGTCCATTTCCCAAACCGAATGGTATTCTTATTAGGCCTGATACAAATGAAAACTTGATCTCCCACTTTATAACTTTAGTCAGTCCTATGTGCATCAGCATAACTATTTTGTCTATCATGTGCCTCCTTTAATCGTTGTCTAATCTGAATCACCTATTCCTCCATCTCTTGAATCAATTATTGATCCGAAAAGATCTTTTAAATGACAATGGTTGAGTTATTATGCATGTGTTAATTAACCATTTAGGAAGTTGAATGTAAGAAGGAAGAATTAATGAAGAAATATAACAACCATATAAACATGTACAAATCTGAAATAAAGCATGAGGATCAACAAACCATAAACATCAATGTGATAGTGGAGTTCAACAATCTCGCCTACATCTTCGGGCCTTTGTCTCAGTGGGTGAGACTTTCTTATTTATGTTCAAAGCTTTAAAATTACATCACAGTAGTGCCAAAAAGGTTACAAATTGATTTGGTCTCGTTCTACCATATCTTTGGAACCCAACAAAATAGACGACACTGAAATCGGATGAACGGAGCTGCTAGAAATGGCTCGCAAAGGTGCGCTCCTCAACAACTTCCCTGCATAAAAATGGCTTTGTCTTGGGAAATATTCAGCATAAACCTACTCTGAATGTCCTCCCATGGCTCCAAGAAGCCCTGGTTTATATAGATCTGAAGTTGGTAACCATCTCCCAACTTCCCCCCAAGATATGGCCTAAAAAAGGGCCCAATATCCCCCAAAAATGACCAAAATCTCTCAATTCTACTGAAGAAATCATTTTAAAAATCTATATTACATAGTTCAAAAACCCATTTTAGGCATATAATTAAAATTAGCCCCTAAAGGATGGGCGTGTGCCCCCTTTGCACGGTCGCATGGAATCATATGGCCAGGCGCCAGCCCCTTAGGGGTTGCGCGTTGGCCTCTCCTTCACTAGCTTTGGTCGCATGGCACATTCATAGGACCCAGGCCCGAACGACGCACCTAGTTGTTGGTCATCGCCCCAAGTCTCATGGTGGAAGGTGATAAACTCCGATGGAACCCCCATGCTTTAACCCTATTGCATGGCATATAACATCGAGCCCTTGTATGGTGGTTGTATGGCCCAGTAACAAAACCGCGGGCTGGGGCTAGACCCCAGCCCTTTCTGCCTCCGCATTAAACCTTGGTGCAATTCAAATATTAAATTGCAAACTTGGTATAACAAGTACTACCGCAGGCAGGTTGGTACCTAGCCTGCCCGAAGATCTTCCCCACGTAGGAGGTCTCGAGGTCGACTCCCCGGGAGTCATAAAAATTTTGCAACCATCGACCATTAAAGGGGTGCCACATGGCAGCCCATGTCTGGGCCATGTGGCACCTTCCCATTCGTCTGAATATGCTACATGTCAATCAACCAATAAATTCCAAGTGACCATGTCAGCACACCTGCCATGTGTCTGTACCTGGGACGTCATCAGTATGGATGTGCCACGTGTCACCCTTGCAGTGGTGACATGTGTCACTCCCAGATTGGTCCACCTGTACATGCCCGACACATCTTCTGTCCGTACACCCGGTCAACTTGCCACGTGTCACCTCTAGATGCTACCACATCAACGCCAACTGTGCCTGCCATGTCAGCTATACGGTTGTACATCATGTACAGTCAGCTACCACGTGGCACTGTACGGACTGTATGGATTGTACAATCATCATTTTTTGCCTGGGCCAAATGAACATATCGCGATATCTGGAGCATATGATGTCCGTTTGATCCTGTTCAAGTTACATTGGGTTCGTATCAACGAGGCCTACGTACACGTCCATTTTGAAGCCATTCTGAGAAATTTGATTTTTAGGCCTTTCTAAGCCTCATCAAGCTTCTGGATCCAATTCTGGATCACACCTCCCCACTAAAGACCTTTTGGTTTCCAAAAGGTTACTGACCAGTCATCAAGCTCAGGATAGGTCACCCAACTTGTTATCTGTCTTTGAACTCTGTCCTGTGCACCTGTCTCATCAAGATCAATTGTAAAACAATCATGATAACTGACATCATATTGTTAGCCATTTGTACCCTGTCACATCTTACTGAAACCGCTATCATCCATGTTGATAACATTACTAATGATAGCATCAAAAATATGACTGCAAATGAGCTGATATGTTTGTAATATTTGCACGACATTATCTTATCTTGAAACAAAGTGTGATTCATTTTCCATTCTATAATCATCTCTTGTTCTTGCTTAAGATCGATTACTTAATTTGAAACAATTATAGGTGTGTTGTTTGCTTGAGCCGCCTTTCTTAATTGTTCCATAGTTTGAAGAGTTTTCTTTGCCTTTAAATGATGAGCACGAACCACATATTCTTGCCCTGCTTTGGTTAAATGATATTGATTCTTTTCCCTGTAGAAGGTTGCTTTACGATCACACAAGTATGGACTACTTAAGACCATTCCACATTCACTCAGTGGCACCACATCACATGTTACCTCATCCACAAACTTAGATGAAATTGCAAATTTAAATGTGCACTGTTTTGTTATGTGCAATTGATGATTGTTGCTTATCCATTTAAGTGTGTAAGACTTATGATGCTTCTGTGTGTTTAATCCCAATTGTTTAACCAATTCCTCAGAAATTAAGTTAGATTGAGATCCACTATCTATCAATGTATCAACCTTAGTGTGCCTCATGATACCCTTATATGAAACAATTTACTTCTACAATCAAATCCTTCACCAATTTTACCTGTCATACCAACCAATGAGAGTTTAGATTCATCACCTGAATCCGATCCCAAGTCTATGGGTCGTGTTGATGTTGCAACTATTTGCCTTCCTTTCCTCTCTTTGAACCACTTTGGCCTCTTCTCAAGATGCAATTGCCAACAATGGTCCTCATCATGCCCCTTTTTCTTGCAATGCTTGCAAGAGGGATTCTCTTCCTTTCTTTTCACTGCATTTGCCTTCTTGCCATGCCACTTCCTCTTATCCTTTTTCCTTGAAGACGATTCCCCTTATACACCAACACTTGTTTTCCCTGCTTCAATGTATGTTGCTTGAACATAAACCTCATCAAGATTAATTGGTCCAAACATGAATACAGTATTTCGAATATGTGCAGATAAACCTCCTATATACTTCATAAGAGTTTCTTGGGTATGTAAAGGAATATCTAACATCAATGCCATTTTATGAAATCCATCTGTGTATTCTTGCATTTTTTGTCCTTTTCTTAGTTTTAAAGTTTGCCATTCAATTAACACTTTCTCTTTATAACCCAAAGGACAGAATTGCTTTCTAAGTGAAGAAATAAAACTTTGCCATGATGGAAATACATTACCCACTTGTTGCGTGCCATTTTGCAACATTCTTTTCCACTAGATGAGCGTTGTGCCTGCAAGTCTAAGTGATGCCAACTTGATCTGAGTTGCCTGCCTCATCCTTGATCTGTTTCACACTACAATAAACCTCCATCTGTTTGACCCAATTATCAAGTCTCTCTGCATTGACTTCACCATCATACATAGGTAATTCAAATTTAACATCAAGTTTTAATAAAGGTATTTCATTCTTATGTTTATGAACATGTTTCTTTGCGGTGCTTTTAGAACTTGAACTTGAAGAGGAACGAGAAGAAGGAGGTGAAGATGGAGGTGAAGGAGGAATTTGAGGAGGATCCTCTCCTTCTTCATTTTTTTCCTTTCAATATTCACCTAGATTCAGTCTCTTTCGTTCCAAGTAATCCTCATACAAAACTTTCATCATCTCTGACACGACGAATAGAGTTTTTTGAAACTCTTTCTCATCCTGAGAAAGTCCCTCTTCCGATGCCATCTTCTCGTTTTGAGAAGTTCTCTTTCTCAATACAATCAATGGATTCTCTTCAACAAGCTCGCCTTCACGATGATGTAGTTTTTTCCTGGTTAACATGCAAAACTCAAATCCAAATGTCAACTAGCTCTGATACCACTTGATCCGAAAAGATCTTTTAAATGACAATGTTTGAGTTATTATGCATGTGTTAATTAACCATTTAGGAAGTTGAATGTAAGAAGGAAGAATTAATGAATAAATATAGCAACCATATAAACATGTACAGATCTGAAATAAAGCATGAGGATTAGCAAACCATAAACACCAATGTAATAACGAAGTTCGACAATCTTGCATACGTCTCCAGGCCTTTGTCTTAGTGGGTGAGGCTTTCTTATTTCTATTCAAAGCTTTAAAAGTACATCACGGCAGTTCCAAAAAGGTTACAAATTCATATTTTCTTGTTCTACCATATCTCTAGAACCCAACAAAACAGACGACACTGAAATCGGATGAACGAAGCTCCCAGAAATGGCCCGCAAAGGTGCGCTCCTCAACAACTTCCCTGCATAAAAATGGCTTTGGCTTGGAAAATATTCATCATAAACCTGCTTTGAATGTCCTCTCATGGCTCCAAGAAGCCCTGGTTTATATAGATCTGAAGTTGGTAACCATCTCCCAACTTCCCCCCAAGATCTGGCCTCAAAAAGGGCCCAATATCCCCCAAAAATGACCAAAATCTCTGAATTTTGCTGAAGAAATCATTTTAAAATTCTATATTACATAGTTCAAAAACCCATTTTAGGAATATAGTTAAACTTAGCCCATAAAGGCTAGGCGCGCGATCCATTTGCACAGTCGTATGGAATCATATGGCCTGGCGCCATCCCCCTAGGGGTTGTGCGATGGCCTCTCCTCTGCCTGCTCCGGTCGCATGGCACGTTCATAGGACGCAGGCCCAAACAATGCTCCTGGCCGTTGGTCATCGCCTCGAGTCTCATGGTGGAAGGTGCTAAACTCTGGTGGAACCCCCGTGATTTAACCCTATCGCATGGAATATAACATCGAGTCCTTGTATGGTGGTTGTATGGCCTGGTAACAAAACCGCAGGCTGGGGCTAGACCCCAGCCCTTTTCGCCTCCGCATTAAACCTTGGTGCAATTCAAATATTAAATTGCAAACTTGGTATAACAAGTACTACCACAGGCGGGTTGGTACCTGGACTGTCCAAATATCTTCCCCACACCAGAGGTCTCGAGGTCAACTCCCCGGGATTCATACAAATTTTGCAACCATCGACCATTAAAGGGGTGCCACATGGCAACCCATGTCTGGGCCACGTTGCACCTTCCCATTTGTTTGAATATGCCTCGTGTCAATCAACCAATATATTCCAAGTGACCACGTCATCAAACACTACCACATCAACACACCTGCCACATGTCCATACCTTCCACGTCATTAGTACAGATGTGCCATGTGTCACCCTTGCAGTGGTGACACGTGTCACTCCTGGATTGGTCCACTTGTACCTGCCCGACATGGCATCCGTCCATATGTCTGGTCATCCTGCCATGTGTCACCTCTAGATGATACCACGTCAGTGCCAACTATGCCTGCCACGTCAGTTGTACGGTCGTACAGCCTGTATAGTCAGCTGCCACATGGCACTATACAGACTGTACAATGATCATTTTTTTGCATGTTTGGCCAAATAAACAGATCGTGCTATCTGGAGCATATGACGTCTGTTTGAGCCCATTCAAGTTGTGTTGGGTTCGTATCAACAAGGCCTACGTACAAGTCCATTTTGAATCCATTATGAGAACTTTGTTTTTTAGGCCTTTCTGAGCCCCATCAAGCTCCTGGATCCAATTCTGGATCAATTATGGTCCTATTGTCACTCGATCTTCTAACCTTTCCCAACTCAACGGTGTCCCACATGTCATTCCATACATAGATTCATAGGGAAACATTCCAATTGAGCTGTGGAAACTGTTATTGTAGGCGAACTCTATCAAAGGTAGGTACTTCTCCCAATGGGTTTGATTATCCATAAAGTACATCCTAAGCATGTCTTCCATAACCTGATTTACTCTTTCTATTTTCCCATCCGTTTGAGGGTTATATGTTGTGCTTAAGTTCAATTGAGTCCCTAATGTCGACTGCAAACTTGTTCAAAACCTAGATGTGAATCAAGAGTCCCTATCTGAAATGGTCTTCTTGGGTAACCCATGCAGACATATGACCTTACTTATAAAAATGCGTGCCACATCAGTGACATCATAAGTGTCTTTGATTGGAATAAAATGAGCACTCTTGGTCAACTTTTCAACTATAGAAAGAATTTCATTGTGCCTCAGTGATGTGAGTGGCAATCCCACAACAAAATCCATAGAAATTACTTCCCACTTGGACATAAGAACATCATGTGGTTGTAGGAGACCTGTTGGGTTGTGATGATCAACGTTCACTTGTTGACACTCAAGGAACTTGTCGATGAAATGGACTACATCATGCTTCATGCCTACCTATAAGAAAATCTTCTTCATGTCTACGCACATTTTCTTCACACCCGGATGTGCACAATAAAGTGCTCTATGGGCTTCCTTGAGTATGATGCTTCGAATATCCCCACCCTCGGGGATGTGCATCCTTCCTTGATATCTTAACAATCCATCTGCTTCAAGACTATATCCTTCATACTTTGGCTCTAACTGCCTCCCACTCTAGAGGGTTGAAGTAACCTTTAAATACCAACTATCTCCAAGAAGTTGCCCCAACACTCGCTCCCTCATATTAACTTTTAAGGGCACTAAGGAGAAGATACATGGTCTTCTGTTTAGGGCATATGTGACCACATTCTCCTTTCCCTTGATGTATGAAATTCCAAAATTGTACTCACTCATAAACTCACTGCATCACCTCTGACTGACATTGAGATCCCTTTGAGTGAAGAGATGCTTTAAGTTTTCATGGTCTGTTTTGAGCTCAAAGCTTCGCCCCACTAGATAATGCCTCCAAAGCCTCAAAGCTAGCATTACAAATTCCAACTCTAAATCATGAGTAGCATATAGCTCCTCATGTTGCTTCAAATTTCTTGACACACACTCTATCACTCCCCCATCTTGCATTAGCATGTCCCCCAATCCTTGCTTCAAGGCATCTGTGCAGACTGTGAAGTCTTTTTCCATATCCAACACTCGTAGAATTGGGGCATTGGTTAGTAACCTCTTAAGTTTGATGAATGCAATATCGCATTGATCTGTGCACTCATACCTGACCCCTTTGCGCTGCAAGGTGGTGATGGGTTTTGTAATCTTCGAGAATCCTTCCAAAAACCTTCGATAATAACCAACTAGCCCCATAAATCTTCTCAGCTCATGAGCATTCCTCGGAACTGGCCAATCCATTATGGCCTTCACCTTTTTCGGGTCCACCGAAATTCCTTCACCCGAAATGATATGACCTAAATAGTGAATCTCTTTCTGGAATAAAGAGCGCTTTGACAACTTGCCATACAATTTGATCTCTCTAAGGAATGACAACACCACTCGCAAGTGTTCCTCATGTTCTCTTTCATTCTTGGAATAGATGAGAATATCATCAAGAAATACCTGTACAAAGCAGTCTAAGTACTTTCAGAATACACCATTCATGAGGCTCATGAATATTGTTGGTGCATTGGTCAAACCAAAAGGCACTACAATGAACTTGTAATTCCCAAACCTAGTTCGAAATGCAGTTTTAGGAATATCGCCTTCATTAATCCTTAATTGGTGATACCTTGATCATAGATCAATTTTTGAGAAAATTGTTGCTTCTTTCATCTGATCAAAGAGTTCATCTATTCGTGGTATTGGGTACCTATTCTTCATTGAAGCATGGTTCAAGACCCTGTAATCTATACACAGTCGTAAGGAACCATCCTTCTTCTTGACAATTATTGCTAGTGCACCCCAAGGTGAAACACTGAGCCTTATCAGTCCTAATTCAAGTAGTTCATTCAACTTCATCTACAACTCACAAAGTTTTGGCGCCGTCATCATATATGTTTTCTTGGAAATAGCTCTGCACCAGGTTTTAGCTAGATGGTAAAATCAAGCTCCCTCTCAGGAGGCAACCTTGCCAACTCTTTCAAAAAAACATCCTTAAATTCCAACAATATTGGATATTGATCTATAGAGGGTCGCTTCCCTTCATTGACTGCTTCCACCGCATATAGTTGAAAACCTTGCCTCATGCAACGTTTAACCTTCATTATCTAGATAAAGCGTAGAGACACCTTCCTTTGTATACCATGGATCTCTACTGACCTTTATTCATCATCAACACAAAGCACCCTCTTCGTGAAACAATCTACCATAACTCGATGGGCTTCTAACCGGTCCATCCCAATGATTAGGTCATAAGTCCCTAGGGCAGTGACATACACCTTCAACCTAGTAGTATACACTCCCAATTCTACAAGGAAATTATCGACACTAGGTCTTACAACTTATTTTCCCCCGAAGCCATTTCGACTTTTTTAAAGTCATCGTGCTCGTAAGCTGCCAACCCACACTTTTCTAATGCATAAGGCGAAATGAAACTATCTGTAGCACCATAATCAAATGAAATTTTAAAATTGACATGATTTAGCATACCTGACGACTCCACCACAGTGGATTGATGTTCTTCGTGGTGGTTATTAACTGCCACATTAATCTGGTGGCTACTCCTCACTCTTCCCATCGAGGCCTTCCCTTCTCTATACACAAAGCTTGACCGTGACTCTGGGTAGTCATGCTTGTAATGAGGTCCTTCACACCCCCAACAAGTAACTCGGGGTGGAACATGTACACCACCCTGTAAAGACCTTTGAAATGAGTTCCTTCCCCTAAAACCCCTGCCCCTACTAATTGTTTCTCAAGAAGGTCGTGGACTTGCTTGTGTCATTGGTGATGAGGGGGATGTTGCACTCATTGCCATTGAAATACCTGTTGCAACTGCTCTAGGTGCAGATCTATTTCCTTAAGGATGTGGCCTAGAGCTTCCTCTCCTGAAGAAGGTCCTAGGGGCCTTCCCCACGAATCCAGACTGATGGGGAATAATTGATCCCATACCTCTCTTTAAGCTCATATTTTCTTCTGCGTAACGAACACTTTCAATCGCTTCGGCCACTGACAATCATTTCCACATCCGCACCATGGCCCTTATATTAGAGTTTAACCCATACACAAAACGTTATGTTTGTCTTTGATCGGTATCCATGTAGGAGATGTACTTTACTAACTCCATGAACCTGATTTCCTACTCTTCCACAATTTTGTTTCCCTAAACTAGAGCATGAAATGCTCCTACCTGTTGTTCCTCATAGTAAGCAGGAAAATATTTCCTCTAGAACCTTTCCTAAAAAATCTCCCTTGAGATGGTGTCTGGGGTAAGGTACAACTGCCTCTCCAGATTACTCCACTAGTTCAAGGCATTGTCCCTCAACTGAAATATCGTTATCTTCGCTTTTTACGTGGAAGCATAGTCTCTCAAGGCAAAGCATCTTGACATTCCTTCCAACCATGCCTATGCACTTTCACTTGCACGTTCCCCAACAAACTCTGGGAGTTTTATTTTCTGTAGTTCTCTGGTGATGTCCCCTGGTGGAGGCCCTCCCCCTAAGTCCCTCGACGCTTTAGGGTTACCCAGTCTAGATGGTGGGGGTTCCACTTCCACATCTTTTGACTAGCACCCCTTTAACGTCTCATTAATAGCCTCTAAGGAGCACAAAATGAGAGCTAATTCAGGCAATGGCGTTGGCGGCGCTGGCGTTGGTGGTCCTTGCAACGATGTTCCCCGACCTCGATTTCTCAGAGTTATAACCATTTTGAATACATAACCTGCATTCAAATCAAATGTTTATTATACAAGAGTTAGAGCATTATAGGTTTTACTCAAACTTAAACTTGCAAGGATGAGGTTAGGCATAAGTTTCTTTATACTTGTTTGTAAACAAAAATTACTCCAAAAAGGTAAGTGGCTAAGGGTCAGGGTCAAAAGCCTCTAAGTTTGGTAGCTTTGTCCAGGTAAGCTACTAATTCTCTCGCCTTGCTAGCATTGTGGGGTACTCATCAATCACCCTATCTTACCTATTTAATAAAACTTTTATCCCTTTCCTTAATCTTATTTAAGTCCTTAAAAATTTAGATGTAATTAATATAATGAACCTTACTCTATGTAATTTAATTATGATACTAATGTTAATACTATATTAATGTAATTACCCCCCTCTTTATTATACTAACTTAAATTTCATTTTCATTAATTTCGATAGGTACATGGATTTATCTATATGTATAAGTATATTTATTTATTTTATTATATGTTTAATTAGTTGAATTTTTTTTAAATACATTTTTTAATAATTAAAATAACAAAATTATTTTAATTAAGGTATATATATAATAATAAAATAAAAATAAAAATTATAAATAATAATAAATAAATAAAATCACATGAAGCCCACGTGTCTCCCACTCCCCACTCACCTAACCTGGATTTAGTCTCCCCACTCACAAACCCTAACCCAGCTCTCATCTTCCCTATTTTTTCCCCCGACCAATCGACTTCTGCTCTGCAACAAGCTTTGAGATCGCCTCCCAAAACCTCACAGAAAATGTTTCACTATCTAGAGGCTTGGGAGCCACCAGAAGTTTCTTTCATTTCGGTCCTCAATCCCACACATTTTTTATCACAAGGCTTCGAACACTTAAGGCCCCAGTCATTGCAAAGCATGAGAAACAGAGCAAGGGAATCCGCGCGAAGGTGCTGAATTGGAACCTCGAATGGGCATTGCAGATATTGCAGAGGAAGATGATTGATAGCGAGATGGAGAGATTGATAAGAAAGGTTCCTCGTTACTGCATGGGCACACCCTGGCTCCATGGACAGCCTCCTAAAGGGCATGACCAAGGTTGCCAGCCGACCCACCTTTTATCGACATCTCTACAACAGTGTCCAACGAGGGTTTTAAAGTCGCGGTCGGAGTTTCTTGGGCGTGCGTGGCTTTGGCCTGCGGCCCACGATGTCAACATGTCTGAGTGGTTAAGTAGATAGACTCAAAATCTATTGGGCTTTTTCTGCGGCCCACGATGGCCCAAGGCTTGCAGTCGACGACCTTCAACAACACTTGGGAGAGTGGCCATAATCATGAATGTGTAGGAGGAGGAAGGTGACGTCGATCTTCTCGACGGTTCCTACTCCTCAACTCTCCCTTTTCTCCTCGGCTCAAACATGGCAGCGTCGACCTAGGAATGAATGCATGGCCTGGGTGCTCAACTGGTTGAGGGCAATGGTGATGGTTTGGGTAAGGTTCAAATCAAGGTTTTTTCTTTTTCTTTCTAATGCAGATACAGAGAGGGCGCAAATAGGAGACCTCGGATATGGTCAAGCATGAAGAGTATTCCTTCATGATATCCATCTGAATCCGGTTTTGGTGTTAACATCCTTAAATCTCAAGCAGTCGGGTGATCAACCCGAGCATCCCTCCAATGCTTCACGACGTCCCAAAATAATCATACAGATCCGTGCTTAGAAACTGTGTGAGTGGGTTTCATATAACTTCTAGAATATTACAACAACAATGAAGATGAGTTCCATCTAGAGAATACTAAAGGCTACCCAAAGGCAGACAAACAAGTAGGTTTAGTGTTATGACTATACGCCTTTTGTTATCTCTAGTTTTGATTCTTGTTTTATTTAATTATTTTTTATATTTTTTTTTAATTTTGAGTGGTCTCAAGGAACCCCAAAAGAACTATCTAGTTACAAAATAAGAAAAAGAAGTTATAGAATAAGAAAAGAAATGGAGTTTTCTAAATGAACAAAGGTATAATTTTTTTTTGATTTAATTTAAATTTGTATAAGTAACACATAAACCAATACATAAATTGTTTATAGTATATCAACCCCCCACCTTTTTTATATACCTATCCTTGATATTAATGAAAGACTCAACTCATTTTTCTTTTGAAATCTTCTTATGTTTTTCATATTTGTTTTTTTTACCTCATCTAACCCTTATCAAGATGTTTGTCCCTTACAAGTGCAGGTGGCTAAAACCCATAAGTAGGTGGTCAAAACCAGAGGTCAAAACCAGAGACGGGAAGATGGTACAAGTTTGCAGGATTCTTTCCTGCAGCTACCTCCTTACCTACTCCAGAATTCTTATTAAGGTTCTTAGGGTTATCTACAGGTTATTCCAATGGTTTCTAGGGTGTTCACACGGGTTCAAGGACATGGTATAATTGTATGCCATGCACATGGAGTTTAGGTTCTAGTTGTAGGCCCTCAAATATTTAAGGCTTGTTAACAAAATTTGTGGGTTGTTTAAGGGTTGAACTTAAAGGGTTTATGGGTTGCATTTCCCAAATTTATTTTTTGAACAATTAACATACCTTCAAGCCATAAGAGAGTGGGTAAGCCCTACATTTCAGTTTTGAAATCGGGCTCTGATACCATATGTAATTCCCTTACAGGCTTCATAGATAAAGTAAATTTGTATTTTTGTTTTACATGACATGGAACTTCTATTTCTGATTATTTTCTAGTTATATTTGCAAGACAAAATGTAAAATTCTTTTTTTCTTTTCTTTTGTTACAAGATTGAACAAATAAAATTAGTTAGTCACTTAGTATACATATAAATGTCATAACTTGAATTTAGAGTAAAACAATAATAGTTGTGGATTACCTCTTGAAGAAGAAGGTTGTCTTGCTGTAACTTCCTGCCTGAAATTGTTTCCTCCCAACCAACTAGGAACAAATCCTCTCTAGCTCCCTATCTCCAAGAAATTAGATTTCCTGGCCCCCGAGCCCAAAATCCCAGCAACACCAGTCCACTAGCCAAAACCCATGAAAGTTTTCAACCAATTCTCCTCTGTCCCCCTTCCCATCCCCTCCTCAAAGTCCAACTCCGTTTCTTCTCCCCTCCATCCACTAACTCCCTCCCCTCATCAATTTTCCATCTCCCCTTATCCTTTTGTCATAAATTCATACCCACCCTTAAACAAATAAAATAACCAATTCATTTGTTGTTGCATTTGTTAATTCAAAAGAATAAACAAAGAAATGATAAAAGTAATTATTTCAATAATTAATTTACTTATATAAATTAATGATTTAATTACTTAATTAACGAACATCGTTAATTAATCTAACTGGGTGTTACACATATAGGACAATTAATATATTTATAATGAATGAATAAGATAGAGATATGAGATCAATACAATGACCCTTGTGATGGTATACTTATATGCATTCATTGGTCACAAAGGTGAAGGGTTGTGTCCCTTCGGTTTGTGTCCTTTGAATTATTATTATTATTATTGCATTGTCTCTCCCTTCAATATGCTTTGTCCTCAAAGCATTTATGAAAAAAAGCTATGTGTTTGTTCTAGTGTGTAATGCCTTCTCATGATTCTTCATTCTTGACACTATGATGGTTGACTACACGAGACAATATAAGTTACAAAGTGTTGAGCACAATTGTTGTATTGTGAAAGGGTTAGACCACCATACCTCGATTTTCTACAATGTTATGTGGCGATGACTTATGTGATTTGTGTGATTATAAGATTCCATGTATGAGCTTCTTTTTGATATATTGTGAACTTCACTTAATTTTTCATATTGATTTCATCTTTGGTTAGTTCGTTGAATGATACAATAACTGTTATAATTAGGATGATGATAAGGCATCCTTGCATCTTATGTTTTTTTTTTTCGAACCTTTGTCTTTTGATACTTCTGGTGAATTATTGGTTAATAACACCTCAATATAAACATCTTTCTTATTTTTAATGTCAATTGTATCTGTATTGGTTCATTTCTTCGAGGTTTAGCTTTTTACATCTAACAACTTCTCTATTTCAACTAGGTTGGTCATTGTTTCTTTATCAATCACTAGATCTTTGTTGACAAGTTGATCTAATTTTTTGTGTAGTTTTTTCTTTTCACCCTTTAACTTTCTTATTTGCACAAGGAAACTTTGATCATGATCCCTTGTTGAGAAAGTTCTTCGTTATTTTTTGACTTGTTGAATGTAGTTGTAGGATCTTGATTCTTTGACTTCTTATCTTTTAACTTTTTGATTTGTTCAAGCAACCTTTGATTAAGATTCATTAGGCAAGAATTTTCTTTATTCTTTCCTGATAAGTTCTTATTGAATTTCTTCTCAAGATATTGATTCTCCTATTCTAATTTTGGATTGCACTAACTCTTATCTTTTGACGTCTTGATTTGTGCAAGTAGAAAAGATAAGAATCAGTGCCACCAACAAAAACAATGTTGAAATGGCCAAAGGTTGGGATTATAAAAGGTATGATAAACATGTGGCCAAAATCCAATGGTTGTGTTTCCAAGGACAACAACATTTGGCTAAAGGTTAGGTAAAAGTGTGGCTAAAGGCTGAGATCAGACTTTGTTTTGATATCAATGTAATGAACGATAGTTCATTAACTAAATGTCCCACATAAGAAGGGCAATGAGTTGAAATCCTTATAGGACTAGTAATATATTTATAGTGAATGAATAAGATAGAGATGTGAGATTGATACAATAACTCTTGCGACACTATACTTATATGCATTGATTGGTTATGAAATCAAAGGGTTGTGTCCCTTAGGTTTGTGTTCTTTAAATAATTTATTATTATTGTTATTCATGTATTTTATATTCATTACATTAGCTTACAAAACCATAATAAACTATGTACTTTGGAGAACATTTAATGTAATTCCCTATTTTAGTCTAAGAGACCTTATTTGTCTTAGAAAATGGTAAACATTACCATCGACAGATTTATTCATATTGCAAACAATGAATAATATACAAAAATGGGGAATGGGAAGAACTAGGTGATGGGCGTCCAAAATGACATCCTTTTTGTACCTCCCTATAACCTCTTTTATCACATTTTTCCCACTTTTATGCCTTTCCATCACTTACTTTATTCACCAACATGCATTTTTGGACCAAGGTATAACTTTGTCATTTTAATGATCATTCTTACATAACTAAGGCATAATATACATATTTTTCATGCTAACTAGTGAAATGTACAAAGAACACCTTGCACATGCATATAGGTACTTTGGAGGCATTGGGATTAGTGTCTACAACACCTCTTGCACAAGTGTTGCAACACTTCCTACACACATGATGCAAGACTATGTGTTGTTGCAACACCTCTTATGCATGTACTGTAAAGCTTCATGTTGTTGCAACACCTCCAACGCATGGTCAAGGAACGACCATAACGTCGATGTTGCAATAGTTGGATGGCTCGGAAGATATCAATATTCATGACAACAATTTCTAGGGGGATCGATTGAGTGAGGACAAGGATAAAAAAATGGTTGACATTCCCGACAACAACAATAAATAATCGGGCCATTAACCAACAAAGAAGGAAAAAGACAAAGAACAACCAGAAGGAAATCAGTTTCTTGTTTAGTCAGCTGAGTCAATCGTAGATATTTTAGACTTATTGTTGTAACCAATCGAGGAACAAACAAGATTCTCAATGTTGTCTCTCGATCTCATGAGAAAAATAAGGAATGTAATAGATGTATAAATTGTCCTCCATTCGAGCATGAGGGGAGGAAGATAGATAAATAGAAAATAGAGAATATAAGTCTCGTACTTTTTCTGCAATTTACTATAAAGTTCTTGTTCCTGTTCAAAGTGTGGAATGTGTTAATTTGTATTTAAGTGTCCTACTACACTCTTAGACCAATACCTCGTCTAAGGAGGTAGGCCCCCCTCCTTAGCTTAGAACTGTTTGTATCTTCTATACTTTGTAGAAGTAGTTGTAGCGTCATTTATATCTTTTCATTTATTTCCAACAATTCGTTTATTACCATCTTGTTGTAACTTTAGCGCTCTCCATTATTGTAAGCTCCAGATTGTTGTAACTCAGTACTAACATTGCAGGGTACTGTTTTATGATTTGTGAGTGAATAATTGTAACATATTTTCCGTATTACCATTTATTTCCAACAATTCCTCTATTAACATATTGTTGATTTTTGTAGCAAGGTATTGTTTTTTAATCGATGAGTGAATAGTTGTAGCATATTTTCTATATTTTCATTTATTTCCAGTAATTTCTCATTTAACTTTCCTATAATTCTAATATTCCCCTTGCTGCAATTCTAGTTGCTGCAACTTTGGTTGATACAACTCTACATCACATCCTTTAGCTCTCTAGTTAACAATTGTGTAGTTTGCAGCTCAAGATGGTTTATTCCCTTTTACAAGAACAATGTGGTTTGATTCTTATATATTGAGGTTTATTGCATCTCGGTACATGAGTTGTAACATATTTGTCGCTTTAATCGAGATCATCTTAATACTTGCACAAGTCACCTTTACGTTTCTTGCGAAGTGTGATTTACTTTCCTGTAAGTGTGATTTACTTTTCCTACAAGAGTGATTTACTTTTCTGCAAGTGTGATTTACTTTCCTGCAAGAGTGATTTAATTTCATGCAAGTGTGTCATTTACTTTCATGCAAACATGTGTTTTCATTCCTGCAAATGTGGATTTGATATAGTTTAATTCAGTGACTTGCTAAAGCATCTTGATATCTTTCCTTGTGACATTAATCTAAAAGTACTACAACTCATTGGCAATTAAAACATTATACTTGCATATATGGTGCATGACAATTCATAAGTTCAATATGACCTCGGATTGATAATTAAATGTACAACTCTTCAGTTGCTCACTAATTTAATTAGGAAGTGATTGAAAAGTATGTCATTTTTGGCGTCGTTGTCGAGGATCTGTCAAAAGTACAATTGTTGTTATGTTATTGTTTGGATTTTCATTATAGTAGATTGAGTGATATGATTTATTTCCAGCAATTTGTAGGATGCTTTTCTAGTCTTTTCTATTCACAAAGTTAGGGATCAACAAGGTAGATTCATTAGTTCATCCAAAAATCGATGTAAAGCTAACAATGTAGGTCACTCTCAAGAGGGAAAGGAGCTCAGTCAACTAAACTATTTTTCACCTACAACATTTTTTCTTGCCAAGAAAATACCTAAGACCTCCATTCAAGAATCTGAAACTATATAGAGGTTTATGCACATAGAGGTTCCTCTTTCAGAGGATCTGATCAGTGAACAATACCACTCTAAGAAGTTCATATTTTCTAAAACACCTTCAAAAGAAGTAGATATCCCTCAGAGTGAGATGGCACATGAAATTGTCAAGGAAGAAACCTTTGTGTTTGGATTTCCAATTAGAGGATCAAATGAAGAGACCAAAATGAAGAATATCCCTCATTCATCCTTACCAAATTTTCATGGTCTATCCAAAGAAGACTCAAATACCTTCCTCTTCAAATTTGATGTACTTTGTAGAAGTTATGATTACATGTCAGATGCCCATAAATTAAAACTTTTCCCTACCACACTCAAGAACGATGCACTACATTGGTTCATGGGACTTGGTAGGGACAACATCTACACATGGGACCAAATGATGCAGAAATTCCTGGAAAAGTACCAAGATTTTTGTAAAGATAAATAAATGAGGGAGGAAGTTTCCAGAATGACATAACATGAAGATGAGAGCCTTGAGGATTATGTTGAAAGAATCAACTATAATTTACAGAGGGAAAGGCAAGGAGACTTGGCTCCCAAGACACTACATGTCTTATTCCTGAGAGGAATATGAGATGATTACATTGAACTTCTCAACTTCATGGGTGGAGGAGATATCTCCCAACAAGATTATGATGTCATCTTGGAACTTTGTTGCAAATATTCCAGAGGTACTTCAAAAACAAGAAAAGGACAAAGATATATATTAAAAAGGACTGGCAAGACTGTTGGAGGTGGAGTCACAAGAGTAGAGATCAAGAATATGCTAGAGGATTGCAATATTGATATACTTAGTTCCTTGAGATCCTAATTGGATACACTGCAAATGAAGAAGAAGAAAGAAGAGGTGGAACGAGATTTGGCTATCTTTTGCCCAAAATATAGAATGAACCACCCTTGGAAGGATGTCCATTGGACCAAATTAAGGTTTGTGGAATATGCAATGAAAACCATGCTACTTGCAATTGTCCATCCTTACCAAGATTAAAACTTATCTATCAAAAAGACGAGGAACCAGAGCAGCTATGTTTTGTCTCTCATAAGTGACCATGGCTACTTAGACCTCAAGGTATGGTTTAAGGCCAATCTCAGTACTTTAATTCATATTGGACTAACCCTTCCATGCAATATGCTTCTCATCCATGGTACATTCCAATGCAACAATGACTAGCTCCTCCTCCTCCAAACTTGTTAAGGCAACGAGGGTGGAGAAATCCCACTTTAGGAGGTCTTCTACAGGTTATAACAAAGCCACTCATGCAACTTCTCCCCCCTCCATAGATACAAACATTTACATCAGCCCCTCTACGACCGAAATTACCTGCAAAGCCCATCCCTAACTCTAATAACTGGAGGCCAACCCAACCAACACAAGCTGTCGGAATTGCCACCTACTATACCTATTCCATCTTTTCCCTAGACTGTCATGATATCCATCTTCAATCTAAGAAGACATTAACCAAGGACCAACCTCCTATTCATATTGAAGATTTGAATGAGGATGTCCAAAATGAATAATCAGAACAAGAACAACCCCATGAACCTTTGAAAACTAATCATTCCCACCCTAAACTTCAAAATCTACCCTATCCAAAAAGATTAAACCTAGAGAAACCTCTCACTCAGCCCGAGTTTGACTTCTTGGGGGAACTCAAGAATGTGTGTGTTAAAATACCGTTGTTTGAAGCCATGGAATATGTACCTAACTACTCAAAAGTGGTATGGGAAATTTGTTTAAGGAAACCCAGTAGAAAAAGGGATGATCCCCAAACTATCCATGTTATGGGTAAACTGTCAGACTTAATAATTGAGGGAGTCCTCGCAACCAAATATTCTAACCCTAGAATCCCAATAGTTAATGTGATGATTAATAATACACTCATTAACAACACATTAGTCAACCTTGGCGTTTCCATTAACATTATGAAATGTGAGACCATGGAAACCTTAGGACTCACAGGTCTTAGGGAAACCCCAACTGTATGCTAGCTTGCTGACAGATCAACTATTAAACATCTTAGAGGATGTAATGATCTCTATAGATTCATGGGAATAACCTATCAACTATATGATTCTACAACCAAAAACCTCTTCGGGGGGTATCCTTTAATCCTAGGAAGGCCTTGTCTGGCCACTACTAATGCTTACATCAGTTTTAGCTCAGGCAACATGACCATCTCCCATAGGACCTCTACAAAAAATTAACTCTATATCCTCCTGCCAAACCTAACATAGATTTTGAAACACCACTCTAGGCCAATGGAGAAGATAGTGACGAGGAAGGAGAAACTCATCAAGTTCTCTCTCTATATAAATACTTATCTATTAGAGAGAAAACATAGGATGATGAAATCAATGATTTCATAGCCTCTTTTTCTTCCTCAAGAAACTCGCATGTTCTTGAGCATGCTATGCACCCATAAACACAAGTTTCTCTTGCCTCAACAAACATCTCACTTGTAGAACATGAGTCATCACCTGAAAAATATCAAGGGTCCACCACATAAACTATAGAAATCACCCCCGGGAAAACTTTGAATATCAATCAAGGATTGACTGAACAACAAAAAGAGAGACTAGTTAAAGTTCTACAAAAGCACAATGATGCGTTCACCTGTGACTACTCTAATATGAAGGGAATCAATGCTGACTTATGCACACACCATATATACATAAAATAAGGATCTAGACCCATCTGCTAGCCCCAATACTGGATGAATCTGACACTGGAAGACATAGTTAAGGAAGAGGTACATAAATTGCTTGCAACCAACTTTATCTATCCAATTTTTGACAACCAATGGGTCTCCCCTCTAGTCATGGTACCAAAGAAGAATGGTAAATGGAGGATTTGTGTGGACTATAGAGAACTCAACAAAGAAACACATAAATACCATTTCCCACTCCCATTTATTGACTAGGTCCTAGATACGTTAGGAGGAAAGAAGTACTTTTACTTTTTTTTATGGATTCAATGGGTATAACCAGATCCAAATCACACATGAGGATCACGATAAAACAACGTTTACCTATCCATGGGGGATATTTCCCTATCGTGTTCTACCATTCGGGATATGTAACACCCTTGCCACCTTTTAAAGAGTTGTAATTGGTATATTCTTTGATTTAATTCATGACTATGTGGAAATATATATGGATGACTTCACGACATATGTCAATGAATTTGAAGAGGAATTGACAAATTTAGAGAAAACATTGATAAGGTGTAAAGAACTGAATGTTTCCCTCAACAATCAGAAATGTGCAATGATATTAACTGATGGCATCGTATTAGGGCACCACATCTCAGCTAAAGGCATCCAAGTGGATTCAACAAAAAATGAGGTAATATTAAACTTCTCGACCCCGCATTTGAAAAAAGAGGTACACATTTTCTTAGGATATGTTGGTTATTACTATTGATTTATTGAAAATTTCTCACAAATTGCTCGTCCATTATTTGTTTTGCTTAACAAAGAGTCTGAGTTTTTGTGGACAGAAAACTGCCAGCATGCACTTGAAGAATTGAAATCTAAGGTGTATGAGGCACCTATTTTAAGGGGGGTCTATTGGTCCCTCCTGTTTCATATTTCTATGGATGCATCATACACCGTCATTGGAGTTTTTCTAGGAAAACTAGAAGGAGATGATCCATACGTGATCTACTACGCCAACAAAAATATCTTACCCACAAAACTAAATTATACGGTAATAGAGAAAGAGTTTCTTGCAGTAATACATGCAATTAATAAATTTCATCATTACATCACAGGATATCCAATAATATTGCATATTGATCGTACTGCCACAAAATATTTAATGGACAAACCTATCACCAATGGCAGAGTAACTAGGTGGTTATTATTACTACATGAATATGATTTAACCATCTTGAATAAACTAGGGAAGGATAATGTAGTGGTTGATTTCCTTTCAAGACTTAGAACTAACAAAAATGAGCCACCCATATAAGATTATTTCCCTAATGAGCACCTATTTGTGGTTTCTACTAACTCTCCTTGGTTCGAAAATATTGCTAACTACTTGGTTGCAGGTAGAATTCCAAATCATTTGTCTCCAAAGGAGCGACAAAATATCATCAAACTAAGCTAGAGGTTCTCATGGATCGACGACTATCTCTTCTACACAGGATTAGATCTCATCATCAAAAGATGTGTGCAAGAAGTCAAGATCTATGAGATCTTGAAAGCTTGCCACGATGGTCCATGTGGGGGCCTCTTTGTAGACAAGAGGATTGGGTACAAGGTACTTCATCAAGGGTACTATTGGCCCACTATCTTCAAGGACGCCAAGGAATATGTAAAGAGGTGTGATAGTTTCCAACACATGGGAAGACAAGTGCAATAAGACAAGATGCCATTACAACCACAATTGGTATTGGAACCCTTTGATAAATGGGCCTTAGATTTTGTAAGGCCAATCAATCCTCCTTCCGACCATAACTCGTACATCCTAGTATGTACAAATTATGTCACAAAATGGATGGAAGCCAAGGTACTCTCGACCGCGACATAACAAGCAATAGTAGGATTTCTTTATGAAGAAATCTTCACCAAATTTGGGATACCTCAGGAAATAGTTATTGATGGAGGAAATCAATTCACTTCAAGACTCATTAGAGACTTGATGGACATATATGAGATCAAACACAGGGTTACTACACCATATCACCCACAGGCCAATGGAAAAATAGAAGGGACAAACAAAATTATTGAGGCCATCATCATCAAGACTGTCAGAATACACCTCAAGGAATGGGCCAATAGACTACCTGAAGCTCTATGGGCCTACCGGACGACATGGAGGACTACCACAGAATACACTCCATATGAATTCGTGTATGGAAAGAGAGTATTGTTGTTGATTGAAACATAGATCCAAACAATTAGAACAATTGTACAACTTGGAATGGACTTAACTAATGGACTTAACTGAAGCTCAGAAGCAGATGTTCCTCCTGATCAATGAACTGGATGAATTTTGCCAGGCTTCCTTGCACCACACAATAACAATACAACATAAAAGAGCTTGATGGAATGACAATTTCATTAAAAAGAATAAATTCAAATTTGGAGACTGGGCCTTGTTATTTGACTCCAAGTTCAAATATTTCAGAGAGAAGTTCTGCACTCAGTGGATTGGGCCTTATGAGATCGATATTGTATATGACAATGGAGCCATCAAACTTCACTCCATTGATGAAGAAAGAACTTGTCTTATGGAAAATGGACACAGGCTTTGACTATATCATAAACCTCTATCCAAGGAAGCCTTTTTTAGGAGGATCACTATTGGATGGCTCGACAATGATCTGAAGATTGTTAACAAAGGGGGAACCCTTGCTGAATGATTTTTTCCTATCCTAAAAAAAAACCCATGTATAAAAACCCTTAGGGGCATGCTTGAGGGCATGTTTTGTGAAAATCAGCCTATGTTGGCACATGACATGCTAAAAACAAAAGGGAACTTCACGATTTCATGATGGTTATGTCGGGATCCTTCTAATCAAGTTTTTAATAAAGTATTTTTTAGGATATGCAGAGGAGAATAATGTTGTTGCAACTCAGCTTGCCACAACTCTTGTTGTTGCAACTATGGTCATTGCAACTCATGTTGCTACAACTCTCGTTGTTGCAACTCTGCAACTCTTGATGTTGATAAGGAGCCTAGTTTTCCTATGAGGCCAACATGCCAACACAACGAAGGTTTGATAAATCATGACCATGCATGGTAAGTCAGAAGGAGACAAACCAAATCGGATACAATGTTGCACCACCTCATGCTGCAACACCCCCTTCTACAGCTGCAACACCCTGAGCTGCAATACCTCCTCGGATGGTTGTAGCATGTCCAAATATGGTCTTCGTGCCAGCAGTGCTACAACACCCTCATGCTACAACACACAGTTGTTGCAACACCCTCGTGTTGCACCACCCAATTGCTGCAACACCCTCGTGTTTCAACACCTCCCACCACAACACTTGTTATGATGCTAGGTCCACTCAACATGGTTCTGCCACTCCAACTGACAAATTCACCACTCCAACTGACATATCCACCACACATGGTTTCATCACTTCAACCGAAAGATCCATTGCACATGCTTCCAACAATTTACATCATGATAGGACGTGACACATACTCTATTGCCAACTTGGAAAAGACCACCAAATCATGGTAAGCATGGAAAAGGTATGATTTTTCCTTGTGTAATAATTGAAATTCAAGTGACTTGGTTAAATTCACTTTGGAAAAGACTTGCATGTGTTAATTTTCATAAATTACACTACCGCCACACCCCACAGATGATTTAAACCATCTCCTTATAATACCTTTTCTTAATTGGAAACTATTATCATCCCTAGCCAAATTGTCCAATGGAAAATGATCGGTAATCCACTTGATCTTGAAGCTAGCACCTTGGGAGGCTCGTTGAATCATAGGGAAGCCTATGAAACTCTCTTGCTACAAGATTAAGATCACAAATTTTCCATATTTCAGGTTGCAGGATGGATGTATATGCATAAAAATTGCAGGGATACAATAATGACATTGCCCTGGAATTCGCCTTAAATTTGCATGGTGACAGGTCGACAGTGAAGGGAATCTTGGTTTTGGTTACCGAAGAAACTATAGCCATTGTCTCAGGGCTTCCATAGGTGGGGGAAAGGTGGTACTCCAGAAATAAATCTTGCAAATCATTAATGGAAGAATTCCTAGAGACAAGGGAAGTGTTAGCAAAGGAAGGGAATGGTTTGATAGGAAATCCTTGCTAGAACCCTGGGCATACATAGCAGTCTTTGTCCAGAAATATTTCACTTGCGAGGGTCGTTATGGGGTCATCTTCTGGAACCATTTAAAGATACCATACCATCTTAGACATCAAATATACATCAACATGCCTTTCTTTCTATGGAACACATTGCAACAGATGGCCAATAGTGTCGAGAGATCCGCCAGGCCCAAGGAATCATTAATGTTGAAATAATGTAACTGCGAAGAGCATTCTTATTATTATTGGATTAAATCCCCATTGCGGATTAATCATGTCATTATTATTATTATTGTTATTGTATTAATCCCCATTGTGGATTAATCATGTCGGTAATTGTATAAGGACCAAATCCCCTTTTGTGGATTGGTCATCGGACAATTACAAAGGGCAGAATAAGAACTCGGCCCCAACAGTTATCATGGAAGACCCTGAATTAATTAAAGGTGGGTTTACCCACCTAGAGTGAGAGTTCGACCCTGCCAGTTGTGACCTTTCACACGTGCTAGTCTGATATAAATAAGAGGCTAGTGCCTCACTTCAAACACACAACTCACTTGCTCATTTCTCTTATGAGGCAAGCTGCAATTACCAGAGAGAGGAGAAGAAGAGTGGTGC
>JASDQU011314701.1:2513-17103 GCA_032191745.1 Picea mariana | reverse complement strand
CTTGAAACCTCACAGGGAGGTGTTCATCCCCAATAGGAGCCAGTGTTATCTCCTCAAATAAATTGGTGGATTTTTTTCTTTTTAAGGTGATAGGTTGCGATCTAAATTTTATTTCTAAATTTTTGTAAGTAGGTTAGAGAGTCTGTATTTTGAAAACAAGCTCAAAATAAATTTTGATTTTGGTTCGGTCAAGAAAAAGTCAAAATATCAGGTTTCAGTGGTTTAGGAGAGCCTCCAATGTGCTCATTAACCACCAAAAGTCTTTGTTCTCAGAAGTTAAGGGGTCGAAGCAAGAAGGCGAGTAACCACCGAAAGTGTTTCAACGGGAAAAATGGAAAGCCCGCGCTTTCGCACAAGCCAGCTGTCAAGTTGGCGCAATGATTAGAAACACAACCGTCGAAAGCTCGCCATGGGGGAGGTGATGCACGTTCATGGTGTCTATCTAAAAGGTTTGAAGCCCCTGTGTCTTATCAACCACATTGGTCATTTCAAATCTATACACAGCGGTGATTTGCATGTATGATTGCATGGACCTACCCTCCATTTCAGTTGCAAGTACACTAGTCATCATGATCTGGTCATTCCTTCATTTGAAACCTCAATGAGTCATTATGAATCCTAGAGATTGCTGAAGATAACCATGAGCTCGCGATTTGATTAGTAAATCGTATTTTCAAGAATCCTGATCCTGCTTTCTCTGATGATTGTCAAAGTGTCATTAAGTCCAGCAAGCACTCTCGAGTCAAGTAAACCTGGTCGGGTTATCAGGTAAGTTCAGAATCTATTCTCTTTCAAGTTTCAGAAATACAAATGCCACCGAAAATCTAAAGTTTCGGCATATTCTCAGTCAAACAGTTGTCCGAAACTGTGTTAGTTTTTTGAACTCGGTTTGTGTCACCCTTTTCTGCTGGTTTTTTATGAATGATATTCATTGTCTACCTAATTTCTAGAGTCATTGTCTCCCGAACATCCAACTTCCCATAATCACAGGCACACTGAACATTGACCCACGACGAAAGCAGGGCCGACTTTGAGATCTGAGGTAGATGGAGTTTGGTTTTTAGAAGCTCACCCAGAGGTGGCCGAATGGTTCAAACAGACTGGAGTTTTTGCATACTGTGAGAAATTAACCAAATTTCACCAACAGGTGGCCGAATCATTTGCTAATTCCTATGATGGAAGGACAACTAAAGTTGGCAAGGAGGAAATCATCATTGATGAAGCAGCCATTGCTGAATACACAGGTTTACCCAGGTCGGGAGACTGTTGGTTCAAGACTACCTCACCATCAAACATCGAATTCAGGTCATATTTGTTACCAGTGCATAAAGCTTTGACCTGCAAGAAGGATATTCCGATGTCTTATTTGGAACCAAAGTGGCAATCCCTGTTGAAGGCAATTTTGGTGTACATTACTTATGAGGGGTGCAACAACAGGGTAATGTTTTATCATTTTAAACTTCTGAATCATTTCACAGGCAGAGAGCCTATAAACCTCCCTTACTTCTTTCAAAAAACCCTGACGAAGATGGAAAGACAAGTGAAAGCCCAGCCTGCTAAGGTTAGCAACAGATTATCACATCAAGGGCTAATTACTCTTCTTGTGAGAGAAGCTCTGCAGAGGAAACAAATTGAGTGGGGTTTCTTTTTGTTTTGGAATGAATTTCAAACAGAAAGACCACCAGAGGCAGAAACTAAGAAAGCCAGGGGCAGAAAAACTCCTACTCCCAAGAGCAGTCACAGGAAAAGGAAAGGAATATCAATACCAAGAGATCCCATAAAATCATCCCCTAGCAAGAAGGAAGGAATCAAGAGGAAATTACAGTTTGAAGGTAAACAGGCTAAAACCCTGCGACAGGAAAAAACCTTCTAAATCTACCTTACAATGATTCAGAATCAGACCCAGAGGTGGCAGAGACACATGATAATAGGCAGACTGATTAGGGTGCATATTTTCATTCAAATCTACCTTCACCAAGTCCTCCAGAGGCCCATAGGCAACCAGAAGCAGAAGCCTCCTCAAGCAGGCCTAGAATAGCTAGGAAACAGAAAATCAACAAGCTCTTGAAACAGGTTTATGAAATGGAAGTCCTAGAAAGGGTGATCAAAAAAGCCAACACAGACCTCACTGACAGAAATGAAGAATTGTTCAAAATGAATCAAACCCTCAAGGAGAAGCATGATAAAATTAAAGATAGAAACATGGTATTGATCAGAGAAAACATGAAACTATATAGACAACTCAGGATTCTGACGTTGAAGTTAAAGTAGTTTCAATCACTAGCAGAGGAGCAGACTGGGTTGGAAACTTTGGCTAATTTAGCCACAACTATAATGGACACACCAGAACACCCCATACAACTAGTAGAGGTTCACAGGTCTGCAAGAACAAGGGATGCCTCATCTAAGAAACCCTGAGGATCAAGAAAGAGATCCAAGGTGAGCATTTCTGCAAATTTTGAAATTTTATCAAAGATGCAGTTTCGGTGGTTTAGGAGAACAAGACGACTGTACATTAACCACCAAAAGCTGCGATTTCGGTAGTTAATTCACCCAGAAGATTTCCAAGTTAACCACCGAAAGCCTATCATGTTCAGAAAAATCAAGTTTTTGCACAGATCAAGTTTTTTTGAGTCGAAAAGGTTTGAAATCTTTTCGAATGAACATTTGATAAATTATCAAGACAAAGACAACAGTTATTTTTGACAGATTGTTGAAAGAAGAGGTGTTCCAAAGGTTTTTGATATCTTTTGACAAGACAGAAAATCAAGACACTTTGCCATCTCAACAGATTCRAAKTTKCCTCTCTTGGAGAGTCATCATTTAKCCTTGGGAGGCTATCCTGCACTTCACCAACAATCAAGAAGASAGAAAGACCATGAAATCTGGGATTGACCTCATTTTTGGGGATCATCCCACATATTTTGCAACTGAATTTTGAGTTACTATCTTTAGTATATTTGATCCTTGTTTTTAGGATCTCAGAACTACTTTGTAAAGCTATAAAGCTTAGGATAGAAGATGAACCAAGGGTTTGATGTTGGGTTCTATATGCTGCTACTGTAAACGAGACTTATTCTTAATATATGAAACATTGCAAGCTTCCTTCATTTGTGTTGTCAGAATTTTTCTTTTCTGTTCTCTGATATCTTATGAGTGAATGATTTCTTTATTGGTGCTTATTCAATCTACATGTGACTGTCATCTCACTAATTGATTGATTGAGTTAAGAATCATAAGTTATTTCCTTAGTTCTTAAACCCATTGTGCTTGTTTTATATGAGTATAATCTGGTTCAATAACTATTTTCTGTTCCATTTAATCAACCCTTGTCTGATTGCATTCCTAGAAGGCCTTGTGATATTTGATATTTCTAGACAGTCTTAAAGACACAGTCCAGTCCCTAGATATTCATCTTGATCCAAAAAACACATCCATTATTAAGAAAATAGTTCCCAAAAAGAGTAAGTTACCAGGCATCTCCGACTTATAGCCTAGGAGAGTTTCCTGGAGTGATAACACGGATCATGGTTGAATTTCACGACAGCCTATGTGGAGGGCATCATTTCTGGAAAACCATAGCCTACAAAATCCTCAGGGCTGGATACTACTGGCCCACTGTATTCACTGACGTCTGCAAAAGGGTCAGAGCTTGCACCAAATGTCAAATATTTGCAGGAAAACAACAACTCAAGTCTTTTCCGTTAAATTCTGTGGTTTTTTCAGGACCTTTCCAGCAATGGGGCCTAGATTTCATTGGAGAAATTCACCCCGCTTCCAGTGGGAAACATAAATGGATCCTGACTGCTACCGATTTCTTCACCAAGTGGATTGAAGCTATCCCCACCAGGATTTCTTCCCACAAGGTAATCATTGGATTCCTGGAAGACCTCATCACAAGATTCGGCTGCCCAAGTAAGATTGTCACTGATAACGCAACCTCTTTCAGGGCTGAGCCGCTAGCCAAGTTCTATGGGCAATTCAGGATTAAACTGATTCACTCCACCCCATACGATCCCCAAGGCAATGGTTTAGCAGAGTCCTCCAACAAAAGCCTGATAAGGATCATCAAAAGACTGTTGGAAGACAACAAGAAGGCCTGACATTCAAGATTGAAATTTTCCCTATGGGATGATCGAGTGACCACGAAGAGATTATAGGCATCTCTCCTTTCCAATTAGTCTATGGGGTAGAGGCTATTTTCCCTTCTCATTTAGCCATTCCTGTAGCAAAATTCCTCCAGGATCATCAAGAGGAGCCTGATGACATGATCAGAAGAATTCATCAACTAGTGGAAGTCCAGCAGGCCAGGGAGCAGGTAATGGGCAGAATTTGGGACCATCAGCAAATGATCAAGCAGGTTTTTGATAAGAAGGCCAAGAAGGAAGAGTTTCAGATAAGAGACCTGGTACTAAAATGGGATGCTCCTAAACTAGATAAAGACAAGAACGGAAAATTCGAAGCCCTGTGGATCGGGCCTTTCAAAGTATCCGAAGTATTCTCGAATAACACCTACAGGGTACGGGATTTGAAGGATCAAGGAGTTTTCAATGGCCCTGTGAATGGGCATTTCCTAAAAATATTTTTCTCTTGAGCCGCACATGGCTCTTTCACGGTTGTAAATATTGTTTTTCTTTCCGTCTTTAAGTTTTAAATAAATGACCCCATAGCCCAACAACAAGGCACTGGAGCTGCAAAATGAGTCCTTAGAGCATCACAGGGATGACTCTATCCCCCATGGAGCCTAATGTTAGTAACATTTCTTGTCCTGGGCACAAGAGTATTCAGGTCTGCAAGTTGCATGAGAAGCGCCCGAGCGCAGCACAGAAAAATCTCATTTTAGGCTTCCAAGCAAGTAAGCGGGCGAGATTATATTGTCGACGGTCCAGATTCATCCATAAGAGCAGATCGGTGATCGGCAAGAAATCACGGTTAGCGGAGTTGCGTTAAGATTAGCGTGACGGATAACAACCATCTTGCATGCAGGAAAGGATAGTAGTCGTCCATCCAAAGGACACGTGGCATGAGATCTAGTCACGTCGGCTTTTCGGCATTCGGGAGTTCGAAGGGTGAGGGTTCTATGTCGTTCTATATCTTGAAACCTCGAACCTTGAAGCACCGAAAGTGCCCAGAGTCGGGACCGCAGTATCAAGGAGTGGCTCCTTCATATCCCCGAGGCATGAAGTGCCAAGAGCGTCTAGGACCCGAGGCCCACAACATCATCGAGTGAGTTCAGGACCGTTAGATACGAGAGGGATGCGTGGCGCCCAATTGAGCCATCTCAGCATTTCACTCATCGCGACTATGATAAGCAAGGATCAACTCCTTCCTATTCAAGAACGCCGAAAGAGCCTTTGAGAATAAACACAGGGTCACAGCCCGTGGTCACTTGGGAAATAAAAAGAGCTGTGCAAGAGGGGCCAAAGGTGTCGAGTTTGGTCACAGAAGGAATCATCACGATCTCCAGGTGCCATCTGATTCGTCCTCAATCCTAGTTTTCTCTTGGAGTAAATGGAGGTGAGAAGGGGTGGTTGAAACCTCTCCTCATTCATTAAGTGTAAGGTATGGAGGGTCTGGCAAGCTGTCTGCCCGAGAGGGTCCTGTGTACCGATTTTTTCCAAAGAAGCCATGCCGAGNCAGTTAAGGTGGCGTATGACGAAGAATATCCGTCTGAATTTGGCTGAATGGACACCAAGCCTTGGATGACTGAGCACGCCTCTGTTAGGAGAATTTTTCTGAGTATATAGACTCAGTCTTTGTATTTTGTAATCATCATTGGTTGAGCAAGGCTCCCAGTTGTAAAGGTTTAATGAAGCACTATTATTCCTGGTTATGCATGGACTTTTGAGACTTCTTGCCTTATGAATGTCAGTTTCTTTCACGTCTTTGTTTACACTGTATTAGAGCATCTCAGAATTGGAGGATCTAATCGAGTTGTAACTGTTATAGGATGATGTAGGTTGGATCACTGTAACAGTTGCATTGTTTCTAATCAGTCTCTGTGATTTTTTTGGCACTGAACGACTTGGAATTGGAGGATCTAGTCAAGTCCCCCTTTCAATTTCTCGAAGCCCTGAACCAAGAGGATCTTGCATTCAGATTTTTTCTTCTACAAACTACTAAAAGGTCTATTGCCTGAGGTAGTTTGTTCACTCCTCTCACCAAGTCTTCAACCTACTCATCTCTAAATCAACTCACTGACTGAAGTTAGATCAAGACCTCCTTTGTTCCTTACATACCATACCCAGTCCCTGAGTTAGAGTAATATATTCCCGAGTCTCTACCCATTTGATCACCCATTAAAAACTATTGTGACATAAAAATGATGGGTGTTGGGCTCTGCTCCTGCAAGCAATCCAGGAGTGACTTTTGACGCTAACACTACCTATGTGCAGGTTAGGACCCTAACAGTCTTGCCATGAGTTTGCATTTGAAATTCATACTTCTTACTCTCTCTCATTCTGGCCCTTTTTCCCGTGAGACCCATATCTTATGGAATCCATAGTTAATCTCTTTTTAGACTCCTTAAAATTGAAAATATTGTCGAGTGAAGTTGTTTCTTGTACACCCATTAAATGGATCTAAAGGAATGTTTGTCCAGTGTAAGTTTAACCATTTTTCGGACTGGATAGTACTACTTATGAAAAAGGAATACTCTAGTCTACGGGATATAAGATTTTTCCTAAGTTATGTTTTGTACTTTTTGGGCTCGGGGGACTAAATTTACAAAAATATGACGAGGGAGTCCATAGTTAAGCTCTTTTGAGACTCCTTAAAATTGAAAACATAGTCGAGTGATCTTGTCTCTATCACACTTGTTAAAATGGTTTTGAAGAGACATCCTTTCAGTATAAGTTTAACCCTTTTCTGGACCAACTAGACTATGTATGAAAAAGGAATACTCTGGCCCTAGTGATCATAAGAGTTCTCCTTGGTATTATTTTATTATTTTTCGGGCCTTGGAGACTAAACTTATGAAAAGGAACATTATGGGAAGTTTACTTTTCAAAGTTGAGTCGTAACTGCATCTGCATATTGACCACTCACGCTTTTAGGCCTAATGCCAACTTCAACATGCTCTTGTTGAACTACTTGCCTATGCATTCCTATCAGTCCCCAAACTTGCATTTTATGTCTTTGTGACTCGATACCATAACACTAGAGGGAAAATCCTCCGAATGTACTTATCCTACACATGCTTCCTTGCATTGAGCATATGTATGTTCCTTGTGCTTTGGAACTAGTTTTCTTGCTTGAGACACTCATTTCCTCCACTGTACTATAAGCATTCTTTTATTCTTTTTCAAGCTTCAATAACATGAAAAAGATAAAAAAAAACAAAAAAAACAAACCAAAAATAATGGAAAACATCTATCTCTTTTGTTGGCAGCAGTCTTGTTTCCCTTTAACAAAGCACAATCTTGAGTCAATATCTCATTATTTTGGGTTTAGTATGGATTTAGGAGACTTTTTCTCACTTTGAATTTTTTCTCCCCCGGTTGGTTATTCTTCCAACTATATGGAGCGTTTGTTGATGCCTCCTGTGTCACAAATGTATCCCAGTTTATGAGTCATGCTACCCAGGTCACATAATGTGTCGTGCTTATGTTCAGGGGAAAGTTTTCAACCTGTGTCAGGCATTCTACCATTACCCTTTAACCTTGCAAGTCATCCGTCCCAATTCAAGTCTCATCATCACAGGTATTAGTCTCTTCATCCGATCTCTTCCATATCTTTGGCCTTCCACCACCCCTCATGCTGGATAATGGAGGATGCCTTAATGTCTTCTTTCCAGCGGGTTCCCTCCCATTGACTGTGACACATCTTTCTCTTGGAGAGGGATCTATAGATATGTTTGGTACCTTGGGGATTACAGTCATCAATGGTAGGTTCCCTCTCTATTGATAGTGGGAATACCTCAATGTCCCCTGCTTGATAGTTTCTACTAGGTGTTCGACTCCAACTCATTTATTCACACTTGTTAGATAGTACCATGGTACCTTAACTCCCATCATCATTATTGGTGGGTTGTATCACATTTGTTAATGGTGTACATCAATGACCGATAATAAAATGATGTCTCACTGTGTTCGACCTCGGCTCATCAATTCACATAGTGTAGACTTGTACCATGACGAATCGTTGTGAAGACTTCAGGTGAAGTATGAGCACCACCTCTTTTGTGCTCCTTCTTGACTCATATGGTGCCATATCATAGACATTGGTACTTGAAGAGGATCAACTTGTTCATTCTCTTGGTTCCAGATATCCTTTGTTCTTTATCTTGAGACATATCTCCAATGTGTATCTCTTCGTGGCTATGATATGCTTTGACATGGATCCACTGTGTATTTTTCGTGGCCATGCTTGCTACTTTATATTTATCACATGGATCCACTGTGTATTTCTCGTGGCCATGGACATTAGTCATACTCTCATATGTACCATGGATCCGCAATGCATTTGCTTTGGTGACCATGCTTTATCACTCCTAAGCATGGGTATGCCTGACTTGGGAAACAAAACTCTTGCTTGATCTTTTCTGAAGGTTATTGATTCTTGAATCAGTTATTTGGGAATATTTGTGGATACTTCGATGCATCCTCTCACCTCAAAGTTCATAATGTATTTCAACCATAATTTTTTCCCTTCTGACCTCACACATTAGGGGGAATTTATTATAGCACAAAATGCCACACTCATGTTTTTGTTCCATGGCCTAACCCTTTCCCAATTCTTTCTTGAATTTTCCCTAAAATTCACCTCCAAAATCATCTAAAAAACATGCTTTAAGAGCATATCCATGGGTTTCCCTAGTGAAACACACAGACATCCATGCCTTTCATCACTGCAACCCGTGGATGCCCTCATTTTTGGTGAAAAATAAAATAATTTTGTGTTTTCGGGTGGGTTTTTCGGTTGGGATCGTTTCCCAACGACCCTTTCCCGTACTCAATGGAATCCAACTCCCCAAACCTCATTAGGAAGAATTAAAACAATCATTGAGGGATAATATGAGGACAAGTCCCTTGGTGCAAATTTATTATGCCAACATCTAGCAAGCCTCCCTTCCCTATATTCTCTAAGAAACATCCCCTTTAATCTGAAAACTCCTTTTCCAGAGCTTCTTTTTCCTTTATATGACTATAGGGTGTCTCCTTATCCCTATCTGAGTCATCAAGATAATTATTTATCGATTAAGTTGATGCTTGAAGATTCCCAGAGGAACCTAGACAATTGGCTTCAAGACAATGCCTCAGGTTGGACAAGGTTGTAACTTACCTTTCCTACTTGTTGGTAATAAAAGAGCTTGTTTTCCCTCAAATTTGTCTTCATTGTACATTTATCTCTATGCTTACTTCACATCTAACATATTATATTCACATGTTTATAATCATATAACTACTTTCGTCAAAACCCTAGTTTTGTATCTGTCTTGTAGGTTAATTCCAATGGAAGATCGAGAGATCTTCGGTGAATTGGAGCAGGGATCGACATCAAACAGGAGAACAAGGTACACCTTCTTTTCTCCTCTCTATCCATACCTTCTCCTAAATAAAGTAATTATTGTCTTTTATTTTTGTGTGCTTGTCACTATGGGGAGACAATTATCTCTTTCACTTGGTCTTTCTCTACTGTGACTACGACCCACAATCACAGGGGATAAATCCCTTAATCATCAATGTTTAGTTTTTTCATGTTTAAGGGTTGGTTCCCCTTCCTTTAGATTATTTTTCCCATCAAGGGATCCCAAGTAAGGGTCAGTTGACCCTCTTTCGAGCATAGAATTCTCATCAATGGGAATCCAAGAGAAGGGTCGACTGACCCTTTCTTGAGCATAGTATTCTCATTTAACAATTTATTAATTTATCAATTTTCTCTTCTATTCCTTTTACATCCTCTTTATTTTCTAGTAATTTCATCTCTCATTCTTGTTTAATAATTTTCTCTTTTTCTCTTTTTTTTTTTTGAGTAAAAAAGGTGGAACCTGCTATATTAAGTTATCAAAGAAACTTTGACAAAATGTACAGAGGTATAGGTCTGAGTCACCAAAAATGCTGCCGTTTACCGGAAACCAGTATAGTTTGGAGAACATATAACAGTAGCATGATAAAACAAAGAAACAAAATAGCATCTGTCCTGCCCGGAGGAAACTAGGACAGATGGCTATAGTCCAAGTGAACATGTAACAGTAGCATGATAAAAATAAGAAACAAAAAAGTGTAGAAGACCAAGATACCCGGTGACCTGTCACCCTTGCTTGTCTACCACGTGGACCCAGCTAGGATGGAAAATGCCTGCACGCAGAGAAGGCACTTCCTCTTAGCTGGAGCATTGGAGTACGCATCAAGGAGCATGTCCAGACGCTGGCCCATGAGAAGGGATCTGTGCTCTAGGTCTGCCATGTGGCCTCGGAGTTTGAACACCAAAGCCAGATGCTCTGCACGGAGGAAAGAACCATGCAAGCCATTACCCACGTCGTTGAGGGATGCATCCCTCAATTCCACGGTCGCTCCAATTCTAGCTTTGAGCTCCATCAGCTCTGCACCATCCGCTTCTTCCTTCCTCGCTGAGCTATTCTTGTCCGCGTTCACTTATGCTCTGGTTTTATCCTGTGTTGCTTCCTCAAACGTTGCCTGCATATCATGGCTGGTGGGGCTGTATTCACCCGGCCAGGGAATTTCCTCAATAATGCACCCGGGGATGTCATCAACCAGAGCAATCTTTGGGCCGCTTCCATCCTGGTGTTTCACCTCCATGGCTTGGGGTTCTGGGGTGGTTCCCAAGTCCTCCATGAATGGAATTTCTTCCACGTAACAGGTGGGAAATGCATCCGCAACACCATCCTCCTACCTGTCTCCAGGCTTAATTGCCATGGTTTTGCTGCTACATCCGGCTCCCGTCTCCACAATGATGGCATGCAGAGCCAGTTGTTCAGCTCGAGCCTTCTTTTAGAGAATGGAGGTCGCCATCGACAGAGCATGCTCCAGCTTCTACTTCCTTTGCCACTGCGCCTTGTGGGTGTACTAGGCCGAGCCATGGAGAGGCCTACCCCGCTTTCTGGTCATAATTGCCAGGGAATAGATGACGATATAGTGAGGATGCAACGAGATGGGAGTAAGCCGGGATGAGAAGGATACAGGGCTGCACTAGAGCTCCCAGACGATGAGGAGAGCCGAAGAGAGAGCAAACCCACTCTTTCCAGGAACATGAAAAAACAAATTGCCAAAGGCCGAAGTCACCTGGCCATCCATAAACCCTATCATGCTGAGTGCACTGTGAGCGAGAGTGTTCGCATGAGGGAGGTGTCCCTCCACCGTATAACTGCTGTTATGGCCGTCTACCATCATAAATGCAGGGTGGGTGGGTGGCGGCCATCAACATTTATGCTATGGCTTAGTTCTAAGCCCGATGTCAAGGAACTGCCACGTGTCACCCCATCCGGGGCATTTTCTCTTTTTCTCTTATTAGCAACTTCCTTTTCTATTCTTTTTTCTTTTTTGCCTCCTAGTATTTTTTGGCAATTTTCTTTCTCATTCATTTTTATTCTCCCATACTTGTTTAGCAATTTCCTCTTCCATTCCTTTTTCTTTTCACATTCTTATTTATCAATTTACTCTCCTAATCATTTTTCCTCCCTCTTTCTTATTTCAAATTTCGTCTCTTATTCTTGTTTAGCATTTTCTTCTTTTATTTTTAATAGTAACTTCCTTTTCCATTCCTTTTCTCTTTTTCCTTTTCCAATATTCTTAGCAATTCCCTCTCTTTTACGTTTTTCTTTTTCCATTCTTGTTTAGCAATTTCATCTTCCATTTGTATTTACCGATTTTCTTTTCTATTCTTGTTAACAATTTTGAATTTCCTCTTTAATTCCTTTTTATTCTCTCATTATTTTATATCAATTTCCTCTTCCATACCATTTTATACTCCCATTCTCATTTTCTCTTATATTAAAATGAAGAATCTCTCCATAGAGTTAAAAATATTTACATTTTTTTTCATTCTCCATTTATCATGCTCTCTTCCCATGTTCACTCTCTTAGAATATTCTCTTCCTTGCCATGATTACTCCCCTAGTGCTCTATCATCTCTACCATAGCACATTCTTGTCCCGATATTTGTCTCTTAGTGTGCCCTTTCACTCTTTCCTCACTCCTATAGTGCATTTTCGTCCCTGTCACTCTCTTAGCACATATTCCTCCCAATCATTGTCTATCTTAGTGCACATTTTCCCTCCTTGTGCTCTTTCTCTCTCTTAGTGTGCCCTATTGTCCCAATGAATCTCTTGGTGGTGGTATTGTAGATATATTAGATGAGATAGACTTTAGATCTGATAGATAAGAGGAGATCAAATTTAGATCCGGTAGATCAATGGAGATATATGGGTATGGATGCAAAATTGTGGGCAAATCTAATGGTATTGAAATTCAATGCAATGATTCAATTTGATTTTTTTACTCAATTCACCTCTTCTCCAAACCATTGCCACATATGGTGGATTCCTTCTTCTTTATCTATTTTTGTATCTCTTGCATCATTTTGGTATTTATCAAATCCAATGATCTTCAATGGTCATATTCGAGCTATATCATACAAAGATATGTTTTTTCACTGTTATTTTTGTAACTATATATTCACTCATTGCTTTATCTTTTTATAGTGTTATCTCTTAAGTATGATGTTGAATTTCATCATATGAAGTTCGATTTAATAAATTAAATGGAATTTGTATTGGATTTTCTAGGCTTGAGTATTATAAATATTTTGTGTTGCAACTTGAAATTTATCAATCACACATAATCTTGAGTTTAATAATGTGCAATTTGAACGTTGACAAGTTCATTGATAATGTTTAATAATGTGCAATTTGAACACTTAAGGTGCCTTTGGAAGCTTAGGTCACTTTGCTCATTCCTTCGCTATACAAGAAGCACACTAATCATGGGTACATACTTAGAGGCTCGTTAGGGAATACACATCAAAACATATCCCCACCCACTTTGATTTAATCATAAATAATTAGGATAACCACACCCAAGCACACACTTGAATTTGATGCAGACAAACAATAAATTCCTTCCATACTTTGGTTAACAATGAATTACTCTTTCCTTTTTGGGAGCTAGAATAAATCAAGAAAGGAGGGGTGCAAAAGGAGGTGAAAGGATAACAAATTAAAGAAAGTTCTTGTGCTCATAGTGAATGCCATCAAATGATTTGAAACCATAACATCAAAGTGGTTCCTTGAGTGAGTACTGATTTTTGTTACCTAAAGGTAAGATTTAGTGCAAGGCTTGCATGTGTGCCTTCCTATTTTTTTCTCAATGCTCTAGGCCTGTCATTGCATGTCCAATTATCATCCAATGTCACCACCAAATTCATCAGTAAACGATGTTTGGTGTGGAAGTCCTAACCCCATCAATTGATCAAAGGTAAGCATGGATCCTCTCACCAGTTTTCATCTTCATGAAGATGGAGAAAAGTGGTGGGAATTCTCTATATGACTTCCCCTTTATCCAATTGAAAGAGTTGGTTCCCTCATATAAAAAGTGTTGCATGTGTTGGAAATTATACCCCACCATTGGTTCTTCTACACACATAGGCAACTACTTCAGGAAAGTGAATATAATAGGGATGGGAGGAAAGAAGCTTCACCATGATTTTTTTTCCTCTCGATAATTAAGGTCTGGACATAAAAAGGGAAAGGTCCCGTTAGGTGCATAAGCATGGTGAGGGGCATGATTTTTATTTGAAAATCCCTCCCTTCAGCATGGTTCACCACACTTCGCTATGATCAATTGACTTGTTGTAAATAATATGATATCGATGGAGTAATGAATAAGGTTATCCCTAAAATGAGCGTAGTGGGAGGCATTTTTCCCTTTGGAAAAAATGAGGAAGGGTAGTGTTTTCTCTGTCACCATTCCCATATGACCCATTCCCAATATGAGCATAGTTCATTTTACTAATATTATGTATATGTGACAGTGTTTAATATGGTTGATATGATCTTCTAATTTTAATTATTCATTTTTTTTGATAAATACAATACTACTTTCAATTTTTGTATGGTATTTTCATATAAACAAAAATTAATCAACGAAATTTTTTATATGGATTAATTTGCACGTCCAATTAGAAATCCAATATGTGTGTGTGTGTGTGTGTGTGTGTGTGTGTGTTAGTTTTTATTATGTTGAAATATTTTTGTGTAAGAATTAAAGTGGGGTTTATGAAAATACAATAATGAGAAATTCAATTATGGAATTGTGCTCAATATTAGATAGTTTGGGTAAATGTTATAAAACATTGTATTTAATGGTATTTGTGATTGTAGAAACACAATTCTTGTTAAAAAATCTATGGAAAGTAATCTATGGAATGATGAAAATATCTATATAATTACAAAGACTTGTAATTATGTAGAAATACAATTCTTGTGGATGACTTTGTGGAAAGTAATCTATAGGACAATGAAAATTGTTAGCCTCTGACTCTTATACAATCATGAAGTCCTAGTATACCACTTTTGTATTTCACATTCTAGGATATGGTTTTTGTTGAAATGTACACTTGACACTGAGTGGGG
>JASDQU011314700.1:6042-18265 GCA_032191745.1 Picea mariana | reverse complement strand
GTGGTAGACTTTACGAATGTCCAATAGGTCCACAATGTTGAAAACAACAATGTGTGCCAACTTGTCTTGTGAATTCCTATTATCTGTCTAAGCATAGTAATAAGAACTTTATTTATTGCTTCAACATAGCCATTGGCCTGTGGGTAAGAGGGGGTTGAGTTTTTATGCTGAAGACCCAACTTTTTAGTAAGCTCTGACATCATGGAATTTTTAAAATGGCTACTATGATCAATAATTATAGCTTGCGGGATTCCAAATCGAGTGATGATATGATTGAATATAAATAGGGTTTTAGTTTTTCTGGTGTTATCGAATGTAGACAGCGCCTCGACCTACTTAGTGAGATAATACATGGCTATGATTATGTATCCATGCCCCTCAACCATGGGAGGGTTACATGTAATGAAGTCAATGCCCCATTTCGCAAAAGRACCAACGAAAAATACARGGTGTAATGGAGTGGGATGAGATCTTATTTTGTTATTGTACATTAGACAAGAATGGCATTTTTGGATGGCAATGATACAGTCTTTAAATAAAGAAGGCCAAAAATACCCTGCTCGTAAGATATTTTGGGAAGTGGCATACACATACATATGACTGCCACATGMTCCAKAGTGGCAGTCATTCAAAGATTTCTCAGCCTCATCATAGGTGAGACATCATCGAAAAATGGAKTCAACACCACARAGATAAAGAGTGTCACCGAGAATTACGTATTGATGGGCTTGGTACTGTATACGATGATGGTYAGTGGTAGAAAGGTCGATCTAGAAATTTTGAKTCTGGAGATAAATGATAATATCTCCATACCAAAGGTCATCAGAACTGATCAGAAAAAGGGATTCATTAGGTAAGGAATCCTCTGCCACATTTTTTGTCTCAGTGGAGGGAAGGTCACAGATCAATTTGGAAAACACCAATGATTTCTTAGACTTAATGCATTCAAACTCTAAGTTGAAATCCTAGAGAATCACTATCCATTTGGAGTATTTTGCCCCTAGAAATTGGCGTGAAAGAATATGTTGCATAGGTTGCAATCCGAAATTACAGTGGTCTTGCATAATAGGATATAGTGACGAAAAATGTTGGACATCTTCAAAAACTACCAGGGCTAGTTTCTCAACATGTAGGTATTTGGCTTCGGTGGTCATGAGACACCAACTCAAATAGTAAATTACATGTTCATCGTGCGAATCATCTTCTTGGACTAAAACCATGTAAATGGTGAAGTCTGAAGCAACGAGGTAAAGGAAATAGTCTCAGCTATAATTCGGTGGGAAAAGTAGTGGTGTACGGGTTAAGGCAAGTTTCAAATATTTGATGGCTTTGTTGGCAGTGGTGTCGCATACAAACTCGTAACCTTTCTTCAAAAATCGAGTAAATCCTAGTGTTAACTCAGCATAATTTGGGATGAAACGACGCAAAAAGTTTTCCTTCCCTTGAAAACTTTGAAGATGAAGTAATGTGGAAGGAGGAGGTAGATTAAGGATGGCATCAACCTTCAAAGGATCAACCCTGATTCCGTGAAAAGGCATAATAAAAACTAGAATTCGGCTAGACTCCACACAAAAAACACATTTGTGTGGGTTCAAACAGATACAATAGAAACGATAGCGAAGGAAAATGGCTCGGAGGTGTGTCCGGTGATCATGACGATGCATGGAATGCGCCAATAGGTCTTCAAGATATGGTTTTACAATGTGCTTGATATCGTGAAAAGCGTAAGACATGGCACGTTGAAAAGTCGCACCAGCGTTCTTTAAACCAAAAGGTAGTTTTCGGTACGCAAAGGTACCCCAAGGAAAAATGAAAGCGGTTTTGTGTTGAGTCTTGGGAAAAATGTTAATTTTATTATAGCCAGAGAAACCATCCATCAAAGAGAAGATTTCACTCCCGGCACAATCGTTAAGGATATGGTCAATGAATGGGGTTGGGTAATTGTCCTTAGGACAAGATTTATTGATATCCCTATAATCAATGCATACACATATCGTTCCTTATTTCTTATTAACTGGAACTAGATTGGATACCCAATCGGTTAAAGCCACAGGATAGATAAATCCATCTTTAATAATTTCTCAACCTCAATCTTGATAGTATCTTCTTTACAAGGGTGGACCAGGCGAAGTCTCTGTCGGATGGGTTTAGCATCCGAGTATGTCTTAATTTCGTGCACAACGATATCGGGGTCAAAACCTGGAATTTATTCATATCTCCATTCGAAGACATCACAAAATTCTTGAAAGGGGTATTTATAAGTGACGACTTCATCTGTGGAACACGAAGCTTCAATGTGAATAATTTTTACAACTTCAGGTTTAATGGATATTTCAATAGGAACATTGGGCGAAATGTTACTCAAGTTCCCTTCATATAACACATTGTGTGTGGACTCGGGAACAAAGGAAATATAAAAAATGGTCGACGGATTCGAAATCCATTCATAACTCTTTATGGTGTGTTTTTCTAGGAAGAGAATGGAACGATGATGTCCATCATCCCAAGGGATGTCTTCCATAGACATAACTAACATAATCATCTCATCAGTAGGAAAAATCGTGTGAAATGGATTTGGAGATGAGTCACAAAGAGATGGAGTGGAAGGGGTTGTTGATTGAATGTCTTGATAAGTCGATTCAACCAGACTTAAGGGAATTTTATCACCATAACGAAGATAATCACCAGGATCAGGTACTATCCATGGGTCATGAGACACAGGTATTTCGAAAACATAGGTGGAAATCATATTGATTGAGGTGAAAAAAAGAGCTGGAATATCAGATGGTGGGATGGGGAATGTACCCATCAAAGTGGAATCCTTGATAAGACCCACACCGACATTCTCATACCCAGGAGGGTTTTTCGAGATAAACAGTACATTTCTAGTACAAGAATAGGAATTGAAAAGGGCTAATTGGTCGATAGTAACAACCTTTTCTTGGTGTTGGAAATGAAAAACATGGAAAAGGGTAGACACAAATGCACGCATGGAATCAATCTAGCTACGACCAAGTAAGAGGTTATAATAAAGAGGCGTGTCAAAGACCTCAACTTCGACATTGATTGATGTGCCTTCCAATGTAATAGACAACAAGGGAAGAACACCATAGGGTTTAAAACCAAAACCATTAAAAGAATTAAGTGTGTTGTGTGATTCAGTAAGAGGAGGAGAATCAATGGCTTTCCAACAAGTGATTGACATAACGCACATCGAGGCACCCTCATCAATAACAGTTCGACAAATATTTTTGTTTTCGATAACAACTTGGATTTGAAACACTAGTTGAGGGGGTAGCCTTGGAATGTGATCTTCTAGGTCAAATATTATCAAATTCATATCCGTAGGATCAATTCAACCAATAGCCTTTAATAGTGCCTTTCGTCGAGTGGGAAAAATTTGAAGCATTTCAAGAGCTGACATTGCGGAGGGTGCTTGGGCAAGGTTTTCTACAATACTGTAGTTTTGAGCAGCGCGCACATGAGGATTGAAGGAAAAATTTTGAAGAACACCCTTGGGAGGGGGGTGAAGAACTGTATCGGGGCTTGGTCATTTGATATGAAGAGGACCATTGGGAGGTGGATTTGAAGTAGGTGGTTGACCCAACAAAGGTGGTATATCATCAAGTTTCTTCTTAGAAGGAGAGTAATCTTTGTCCCGAGTAGTAAGTGTAATGCCATTCTTCTTAGAATCACCAGTACACATAAGGAAATACTAAGTAGTGGAAGAATAAGGTTGATCATGGATGACCAATTGAGCCTATTATTGAGAAGGGAAAGGTTGATACAAAATGACAGGTGTAGGAGGTTTTGCGGTCCCTTGAAGGAACTTTGTGACCTCAGCATGTCTTGGACAATGTTTCGTGTAGTGATCTTCACCACAGATAAGGTAAGGATATCAAGGTTTGTGTTTATCATTATCATCAACGGGTTGTGTCTTGGTCTTGTCGGATTGCGATTATTAGTTTTATCCTCCTCATTCTTACCCTTTCTTCTTTTATATTTATTTTTACCGGTAGGTGTAGATTGAATAACATTAACTTCCAAAGTTTTATCGGTGGAAGGTGTAGGAGTCAGAGAATTTTGAAGATTAGATGCATGGGATTTGGGATTGGTGTGAGAGGAAGGCATGGGTTGATGTTGAGCATGGAAAGTACCAATCACACCATCAACAATATGAGAAGTTGTTGGGGTTGTTGAGGTAGCCATGGTAGAAGGGCAGGGAGTGTCAGGGAGTAAGTCTTAAAGAGTGCCCGTTTGTGAATAAATGAGATCTAAGTACTGAGCACAACTAATCGCCTTCTCTTCAGTGACAACACCACCCATGGAAAAATCATAGGATATTTCATTGACGAATGATTTGGTGAACCATTCATCCAATAACTGATAAGGAAGGTCGAGTTTGATCAAGCCTCTTCTACGTCTCCACTCATGGATGTGATTAGAAATGTGAGTGGCAGAGGACTGTTTAAAGGAAATCAAAATCTTGGTTCTTGTCTCGTAATGGATGGGAAGTTGATAATGTGTGAAAAAATCCATGGAAATAGTGTTGAATTCATTAAAGAAAGCTCGCGGTAATTCTATATACCACTTTGAAGCTAAACCCATGAGAGTCCATTAAAAGCGATCTAACCGAATGGAGTCGTCCATCAAAGAGTTGGACGAACACCAAAGGTGGAAAGTCATAACATGATTGTTTGGGTCTTCTCTTGGTTTATCATCAAATTTTGGGATGTCAGATAGCAATTTGGCTGGTATGACAGTCCAATGGGGAGAATTTAAGATAGGATCATTCAAGATTCTAGACAAGTCGGGTAGATCCAAAATGCATGGAGGGGCTACAGATGAATTGGGACAAATAATTAATGAACCAATTATACCAAGACTCTCGCAAAGCTCAAGATCAAAGCTATGAGTTCTATTTTATTTGGTTGTTGATCCTTGTCGCATTCATAGTTTGGGATATTCCAGAAGGTGAGACCTTCCCTAAACTAGATCCATCTGAACCCTTAGTCGTGAAGTTCACTTTGCTATGGTATTCAAGCGATATGGGAAAACAATGGCAATCAAATGCGGTGTTCCACACCTACTACTTGCATTTAAAGAGGGATATTGAGGATGTCCCTTGTATAACACTGAAATCCTTGCATAGGTTCAGGCCATTTATGAAGGTCCACACATATAGACATTTTATATACATCACTACATGTGGAGAAAAACACAAAGAAGTACTATAGAGTTATTACAAACTCACAGAGACGGACCTAGAATAAATAACGAAGGAGTGGCCTATAGAGCTTCTTATCCCTATTGACCCCTCATAATTTTTTGATCCAGAACTAATTAAAATCCTAGTGACCACTCATGAAGGGCATGATACACCTGAAACTAGCAGAAGGAAGAAGACAAAAGAAGTCCAACAGTTGTGAAGTGCATCAGAATAAACTTCTTCAGAATCACCTAGAGGAGGAGATGATGACGAAGTAGATAAAGAAGATAAGAATAGAAAAGAGGCCAACAGAAGCAAGGAGAAGTAACATCGCCTAGGGATCTCGTTGACGAGGTTGATCCATCTAAGAAAAGAAAGGTTTCTCCCATGAAGCCTACATCACAAAATAAATATATATCTAGTAAGACCAAGCTGAAGACTATGCTTAGGATCCATGACTTTGACTTCATCATCACAGCTGTCTCCAATGCCTCAGAAGATCTTTTGCAGATAAATGAAGCTAATCAAGAGACTATGTATTAAAAAATTGAAGCCGAATTGCGAGGGGTACAACAGGCCCTTCACTCTAGCCACGTAGTGTGCATTGTGCCCCCTCCATTAGAAGAAACAAAGTTGGGAGATGAGCATACCCAACTTCGCAATCTAGTTGATGCGACTAAATCTCACCTTTGTCATGCCCAGGAGGAAATAGAACAAGCCACAGTGGCCCTAAAGCAAGAACCAGAGGAAGTAATAGAGCAACACAGGGTTGCAGAGTAGGAGAAGGTTTCCCTCCAAACAATGTTTGAAGAGGAAAAGGCGCAGATCCAACATGATAAAGAACAGCTGCTCATGGAACAGGTTGGAGTAAAAGAAGAAGTCGGCAGAGAATTTCTCTCTGTGATGAGCTTAGAGAAAAAAGAGGAAGACCCAGTGGAGCATCAAGTAGCACAACTTGTTGAAGCTATCCAACAAATTCAATAGAGAATAACAAATATAGAGCTACAAATAGTACCAAGTACTCCACAGGATGTGTGAGACCAAAGAGAAGCCACTGCCTGGAGCATAGTTGAGAGGATCAGAGAATTAGCTTTGGAATGTCAATAGCTTAGAAGTAGAAGTGTGTAGACTTATGAGCGACTCAATAAGGATCCTTAATTGAAGACATTTGAGTCACAACTCCAGGAGGAAAAGTAGCAAACAACAACAGTTCAGGCACAACTGAAGCACTTGTCAGTAGTCAAGAGAATGAAATGATCCCAGAAACAATGCACTGTTCAACAACATGTCCATGCCATCCAGAGCAAATTCATGGAAGTGACTCAGAGGCTCTAGCCAATCCAAGATGTAGCTTGCCAACTATTCGAAGAGATTGAAGGATGAGGAACGGAGCTGGAACAAGTAGTCATTGTATTTGAACAGCTCTTGGAAGGACCAATGAAAACGGTAGTTCTTCAAGAGTTCATCGAGCAGGAGGCCTTGGCGCAGCAACAGGTTCAAGCAGCTCGAGCCAAGATCGAGGCATTTGAGGTAGAATTACCCAGAGAAGAGTGACTTGGGACGAGTCACGGGTGAGTGTTGGGGACCTTTTGACCCTTGACCAAGTTTTGGAGATCCTTGGTCACTTTTGACATATTTTGGTACTTTGATAGGCTGTCAAAGATGGGGCGCAAGTCGAATCAGAGATCGTAGGATCTCGACCCCTCTACCTAGGGTGAGACTTCATCTACTTCACAAATGTTACCGAAAGGGCCGGTAGTTAGGGTTTTTTTGGTGCATTGTTGAAGCGTTGAACCTTGATTCTGCCCCTATGCCAACATTCAACAAAAAAAATTCCAGTTGTTCATCATTCTCAAACACTTGTAAATATTCAATGTTATTGGGCACGGATGGTCAGAAATATCTTTCTACTTGGAAAGACATTTTCGTTTGGATATTTTTTTGGTTTGACAATGAGGCCTCCAATGATAATGAATCTTCCTTGTGATTCCTGTCCCTTGGAATGAAAAAAATGTTGAAGGAACTGAAAGACTCCATCAATTCGTTAACTCTTTTGAAGTATAACTTGAGTCTTTATTTCTTGATTTTATACTTCTAGGTGCCCTGATTAATCACCAAATCAGAGTTGCAAGTCACAATTAGACATTCATTTTCATTTCTTGTGCAAGGACCATCCCTTGAACCAAGGCTTCATACTTTGCCTCATTATTAGTGCATGAAAAATCAAGTCTAATAGCATGTGGATGCACAATATGTAGTAGTGCACGTATTTGGTGCATTATTCTAGTAGGTGCAAGCATAATAGAACATTGATAACTAGGAAAGGAGAAAAGAACAACGTTTATTATAATCACTCACCCATCTAGATTAAACCATTGGGTGCTCCACTATTGCATTTTTTTTTAGAATCATTTGATGAATGACCTGCCAATATCCTACTTTACTATTTCCAAGAATTATGGGAATCCTTATATACTTGAAAGAGGTCCAATTTAGGTCACAAGAGAACTCAAGGGTAGTGGATATTAAGTTCATTATCCGAGAGAAGGTGTTCCAGTGGTAGATGYTACTCTTCCGCTTGTTCACGCTTCCACTGGAGGAATTCATGAAGACATCTATAAATTCTTTGAATCATWATTCTAYCAAAATAGAAGCAMCTCYKAATAATRAGGTATCATATACTAATTGGGAGTGGTTGTGGGTTGTGATCGCTTGATTTCAACCTATCTATCTTTCATACCCTAACCTCTTTCTTAGGGAATCAACCGTCATGATGAAGAGAAGAGGGGATAGGGGAAGCCTTGTCTTAATCCTTTTTTTCTCCGAAAGAAGGGTGCTAGTTTGCAATTAACCAAGGGGATATCTATGGCTCTTCAACACAATCATTAATCCAACTTATGTGATTATTGGAAAAAACCATTTTTTTAAATAAGAATTTATTCTCAACTAACACATTAATTAATTTTTACAACACTCTTTTATTTTTTCCATATTTGAACCATCCTATTAGACTATTGATTGAAGCTAAAAATATTTCCACCAATCTCTTTCATATCCAAATGTTAAGAGGAACCTTCAATTCTGATTTTATCAACTTGAGGAGGAATTTTGTAAATCAAGTTGGCGTTACCCCCATTTATATGTATACCTCAGTAAACTTTAGGAGTCAAATAGTTGAAAAGATAGGTTAAATTTTCAATAAGCCATCAATATCCTCACTTGTAATGCTTGGTTGGTTCATCAAACAATACTTTCCTTTGATATATAGAAACTAAAATCAACTCTATTTAAGTTGGCTCTTACCTTCTCCCTTGGATCTATACAAAAACAAAACAATTAGTCATAGGTTGTGGATGTGAATTGTAATGACATTGAGATATTATTAGTAAGATTAATTACAAATGAGTTTCTCAATGTCAATTTTGAAGAGAAAAAAGTAGACATTGAGTGAACCCAAGCAAATGGCACAATTTCTCTTTTTCATGTTCTCATGTTCTATCTCTCTAATAGCATGTTGGAGGAAGGTCTACCACAATAATATTGAAAATTGTAATGATATGAGGGGTTGTTGTAATCCAAGCATAAAAATCTTGATTTATCTATAAGATAACACTTTTCTTGAATCAATTTCATATATACTTTCAACGGTTTCATAATACTTGGTGCAACTCATGCCCAATGCCTCCATGACCGCTACTGGCATGATATTATTTGTCGCGCCCATGTCAACTAAACAATTATGTAGTGCAGCATCATGATTTTCATTAGAAATGTAAAAGGGAGGAATTTTACCACTCAGCTTGGCAGATGACTGGCTGAGGCTGTTTTGGACTGGTAAGAACAACTTCTTCTCTTTCCAATGGATCGTCCAACAATTTAAAAAATTCCTCTCTTTGTTGCGGAATCTTCACCACTTATGTAAAGGGAAGGGTTATCCTTAACTTACTAAAATCCTCTACGACATTATATGTCATTTGAGTGGACTTTGACATCATGTGTTTCCTTTTAATTCCACACTATCCATTATTTTATCATTTTCTCTTTTCTCAATTTTTTTTTCTTTTTCTTTTCTTTTTGGTTATCATTATCAAGATCACCTTTATTTTTGGGTCTATTTACAAATCCTCTTGTCTGGGTGACATTTTCTTGCGAGTTGGGATCGTTGTTTCCCTCTTCAAATATATACATGGACATCTTGCATCTATCCATCTACATAGTTTCATAACTTTCATCAGGTGGGTAATAATTTCCTTGTTCAATTACTTGATCATCATACACATCATCCAAGACAACTACATTTGGTGTAGGATGTATGCGTACCCTTGGTCTTTGTGGATTATATGTGTTTTCAAACCTCACTGTGTTTTCTTGGGAAGGGTTCCTTCCTTGCTTTGGGTTTTGAATTCTTCGATTTTCTATATAATTATCTCCCCTTATTATTTTGTCTATCTTGTTCTTCATTTGCTTGATAGTTCTATTCATCTATGCAATTTCAATTCTTTTCTTAGTTTCTTGTGCCACCACAGGGTCAACCTTTACATCAGGTTTGGTTCCCTTGCAAAATCATCCTCCCATTGTTTGGTTTAGGGTCGGTCATGGATTGCATTCTCCGTTCCTTCATCAACTGGACGCCCCTTGATTATCACTACTTAACCCTCCCAGTTGCCTTTCTACTTTTCCTAGTATAATGTCTGGGTCGGCACCCGTTTCAATCATAATTTCTTCCATCTTAGTGGCTTTAGTCATTTCCTCCTTCAAGGTATGCTAGATGTTCTGATAACATATTTCACATTCAGGGGAATTTCATTCTTATAACAACTAAGAATGACTAGGTAATTTTGTCTTTATCCTCTGGAATCTTACTAAAGGTTTTATTGAACTTGAGATTAAAATCTTTTAATGTTTCATTATTCCTCAAACCAATCTGGGTGAAATTGTTGAGAAGGATATGATAAGAAATTGGAGGGGAGAAAATAGTCACGAACATAGCTTCAAGGTCATTAAATGAGTGAATTGATCTACTGGGAAATGTTTTATACCATTCATACGCTCTTCATGATAAGGTTTTCATAAATAACCTTACCATGATATCGTCATATTCAACATGGTGAAAATCACAAACATCAAAAAATAAGTGCAAATCCCTCTTTTCATTGATTGCTTCATATCCTAAAAATTCCTTCAGGGTGCCCTTAGGGAGAACAAGGAGATCATGTTGCTCACCTATAAGATTTAGAGGGGAATCTCTTACCCTCCTTCGATTTTCAAATACTGGGTTTTCTTGATTTCTTGCAGCATCTCTTCCACCTCCTTGTCTCTCCTCATGATTCTTGTCTCAGGGTTGTTCATTTATTTCTGCCATATCTGGAGAGATTCCAAGAATATGATTTTCACTTCTAAGGATAAAGAGTTTCTTTCTTTTACTTGTGGTATTGGGTCCGTTGTATTCATCTAGCTTCAATCCTGACCTTTCTCTTGTGCTTATCTAGCTAGTTGTTGGTTTCTTCGCTCTTGTCTCTCTTCTCTCCTCTATCTTCAGAGGATTTCTCTTTCTTCTTCTTGGACCAAGGTTATCCAAGACCTTTATAAATATTCTCAGGCCTTGACCATTGATATTACCAAGTTCTATAGCTGATTCAAGATGATTCGTTGATTGTTCAATCCAATTTCTAAGTGGGGTTGATCAGTCTAGGGAAAAGTCATATATTTTTTCAAAAAATGTTGGACTAGATTTCATATTTCCAGTTCATTCCAGAGTATGGTCCCCAAAAAATTTGACTCTTGAATCCATTAGGACCAAAATAACAATCTCACAAGGATTTAAATTCCCTTGCGTTTTTATATAGGTGGTACTCCTCTTTATATTTTCTTGGGATTTCTATTATTCAAAATGTGGTACTTGATAGAAGTTCGTCATAGTAATTCAAAGAAACATAAATATTGTGAGAAAATAAAAGGAAAATGTTTTCTTTTTCTTTTTAAAGAAAGTTCCTGAGAAAGGACCAGGAATCACACACTTCACACATTTAAAGAAAATAAGAAAATTTTCCTCACATTCATCATAGTTTAAGATAAAGACTTTTTATGACATAAAATAAAGAGAAGATGACCTGCATGCATAAGATAAATTTAATAGAGTGGACACATGGGAATCTCAAATAAAGATAATGATAGATCAAGATCAAATACTTTATATTCTAAAAATAGGGTTACAAAGCACATTGAGATTGTTCCTAAAGTAGCTGTCTTGAAATTTTGAAAAAAGTATATAGTCTGTTACATATTATTTGAAATTTTAAATGYGTTTGTCTTAAAGACTCAGATTGGGGCTCCCATGGACCATAAAGAAAATAAATACAAGAAATAATATTTTAGAAGGAATATAGTGGGCGGTAGAAGAAAAACAAGACTTGGTAAGAAGAAAAGATGACTTAATAGTCTTTGGTTAAACCTTTCTAGTGAAAGAGGTGGAATAACTGGATGAAGGACTTGATAAATAAAAAGAAGGGTATGATCAACATAAAATTACTATGATGTTATCTCATTATTTTCACTTTCTTGATGATGTCCTTTTATCGTTTTCATCAACGGTTACATGAACCCTCACAACTATTTCTTTCCCTTCCTTGGTTAGTTTATTGATATATTTCTTGAACCATTCTTCGATGTAACTTTTCACTGGTGCCACATTGATTTCATGCCTTATTTTTATGTTGAACAACTCGTTCTCCAAGACCCTCAGATCAATGAAAATTCCATGTAATTCTTCTTCAATGTCCTAATTTTTCATGGAGTAGTCCACTAGCCAATTGTCTACGTCATCATCATCATATTCAAGAATACCATAATTTTTTTTGAATGATAACCCTTTAAAGATCTCAATTTTCTCTTCAAATTGTTGCTTTGTTAGGAGCAATGAGTTGAGGATCAATTTGGGATCTTGGATTTCGTTAGTCCTTCCGTCTAGGTCCACCTCTCTGAGCCTTTTGAATAGTTACCTCCTTGATATGGCTT